>VRLP01000914.1:0-167430 GCA_009660295.1 Lophius piscatorius
CCATCTCCACCAGGATTGATTATAAGATCTCTCTCCTCACTCACCAGTGCATCCATGGTAACGCACCCCCCTACCTAAAAGAACTCCTCACCCCACTGACCTCAACACGATCCCTCCGTTCTACCCACTCATACCACCTCCTCCTTCCCCGGACTAAGCTCAGCACCATGGGTGATCGGGCTTTCTGTTCTGCTGCCCCTCGTCTGTGGAATGCCCTCCCTGACCAACTGAGGGCTCCACAGACGACTGACACATTTAAAAAAGGACTTAAAACTTTCCTTTTTAGAAGAACCTATAACTTTAATTAAAATTGCTGCTTTTTGGTAAGGCTTTTATATAGTTATTTTATTTTTTATTGATGCTTTTATCCACTTTTACTTTGTAGCACTTTGAGATTTGATCCAAATGTAAAGTGCGTTATAAATTAAATGTATTATTATTATTATTAATGTGAGTCTTTGGATCTCCGAGTTGAGAAATGGGTAAGAAAACACCCTGGAAAGAACACCCCATGTGAGAGACACTAAACCTGAGAAGTTCTTAGCTGATTTGGTTGAAGCGGGTATTGAATTTGACAACCATTTACAGGAAATGCATGGAGGGACTTGTCAAATTCATTACAAATCCTTCCCATTGACACTGAGGCTGTATTGGTCAAGTGACAGGTGCATTGTCCCTACCAAAGCGGTGCACATGGAAGCAATTGAACTGCAAAGGGATATTTGAATGCAGCCAAAGGAGAAGGACAGCAAATTTTCGAGACTTTTCTCAAGTGCACTCAGAGTGAAAGCCTACTTTGGCTGTACTTTTCTCTGTGACCTTAAATTTTCACAGATGAGAACTAGAAAAACTAGAAAAAGCACTCAGAGAGCACAATCCTCCACTAAGGGCCAAAACCTGCTCAGAACCTACTTTGTATCTTCCCCCCTCATTCTCTTCATGTGTTAACATTAACAAACATTGTTGCGTCATTTCCTGTTAATCCCCTGTATAAAATACGAAAGAGAAAAAGTTCAAAACTATCCAAGGTTTAGGAATAATTCATGCAGATCTCTCCATTAATGTCTGAGTTATGCTATCCTATAAATCTACCAACAAACTATCCAAGTACAGTATCTCTCAGATACTATGCAGCCGGTCGGCTCATGGGCCTTCCACTTCAGCTTCTCTGTTCAGCCCACTGAGCCCCCAGCTCATCCCCAAAAGGAACATCAAAGGAATCAAAGTGTGATTTAGATAGTTCAAATGTTAACGTGTGCATTCTATTTCAGTTCATAATGTTCACAAAGCAGATCTTGGCCTATATTGAAACACGAAAAGTGATCTTGACTTGGAAAATGTAGTTGATTAGTGTTGTAAACGTTCCGCTTTCAAATCCACACATATGTGGCATGTGTAATTCATGACAACCAGCAGACTTACAATGAAAAGGTGGTTATAAATTCTAAAAAACAACAACATTAAGGTCATATCCAGCAATTCTGGGAAGGTCCCTGCCATAAGGAGTCATGATTTTTCATTTCATGCTGAGTTATGATGTTATTTGCACATAATATAATTCTGTTTAAAGAAGCTCTGAGTGATAAAATGTATGACACCAGACAAATGGTTTCAACAATGAGAGGAAATGGACAAGAGCTGGAGACCAACAAACATCATAGACACTCAGGAGTATGGTTCAGTGGCTACCTCCTGACAGACTGGTGTGGTTCAGTGGATGTGAACAAAGACATGGTCTTTGGAGAGGTTTTGTGTTTTTATGGTGATGCCATGGGTAACGAACACGCATCTGAACATCACATTTCTGGGCTCTCACTGGAATTCTGCCAGTCCTCTGCTGGCCCTGCCTATGTTGATGGTACAACTGCACAAATAGGTATCCTATAATTCCACTTCCTTGAAAAAATAAACATGATTTTACCTCAGATTTCTGCCTTTGGATCCTGCAAAAACAGACTTGTTTTTCTTTTTAAATATAAAGGATACTTTTTTTTAATAAAGACTTGACTTAAAGTTTAATGTTATTGGCCTATTTGCAGAAATAAATTCAATAAGAATTAATTAAAAAAACACAATTTCTCAGACTTGAATCCAGATCTGTTCCCCCGTATTTTATCAGTCATTCTGCGCAAGACATTTAAATTCCCAGCTGATAGGCTCCTCTCCTCTGTTTGCACTGAAAACCCCCGCAGCCATTCACAGCTGTTGTTTCTTGTCCCCAAAGTTAAGACCTGATCTGGTAAGTAAGTAATACTAAATAACTGCTTTAACCCTGCAGCTCATTTTAACAAGCTTTCTGTACCATAGTTAACCCTGTCTCTGCAGTTAGTTCATGAGCTTCAACCTGAGGCTTAAACTTAACACTTCTACCAGTCGCTGCATGACTCCATTACTTTAGAGGATGCTTGTAACTTAAGCCTTAAGCAGTTTAGAGGCCTATTTGATTTAATTATCAGCATTGTTGTGCCCTTCAGCCGAACGTCAATATCGACAAGTTCGTACAGGTGGAGAGAAAAAGAAAAAAAGACATGATGCAATATTTCTATGAATTTCTACTACAGCTCATGTCATTAAGCGCTTAGTGAGGTTTGTAATTAAAGTAGAACTGCAGCAGAGAAAGTAATTCAGATATAAAGTCCAAAACATTTAAACTTGTTTTGATCTGCACTCTCATCTGTCATCATCCTGACAATAAAAGATAGCATTTAATGTTTGCTGTGTTGTACAGCAGGTAGGTCTAACAAGTTTTACTATACCTCAAGAGCAATTTTTTTCATTGAATAACAAACACTTTGTGACGTCATGTGCTGAGCAAATAAGCCTACTACAGTACAATCTGAAGCAAGCGTGTTGGATTGTGCAACTCTTTCTCTGTGCATTATTAGTGCCCATCCTTCCTGTGCATGGTTAAACACATGCTATGGATGCAAATGCATATGGAAAGCAAATAACTTCAGCTTTACATTCTTTTGTAGATGTCTGAAAGAACAGTACGTCCTCTATGGAGATAAGCTAGGGTCTTAAACTGATTAAACAACCTCAAGGGGATATCTGAGTCCTTGAGCAGCCCGGTTATGGTAGTATGCAATCTGGAATCAGCCATTAGGTCTTAAAGTGCAAATTTAATAGGGCTGGTTTTGGAGAAAACTCAATATTTGACACATTTATAGTTCAGGATTATCAACTATATATTACACCCAAATATTGGAGCTGGTTGAGTGTATTTGGCTTTTAAACAGCTGAGAGAATGGACCGTCACACCCAATTTCAACTGGTTGAGCACATGCACTTGGAGACTTGTCAACAGTCTTGACAAACTATTTTGCCAGTTGGTAGCAGTTACAACATTCTGCTGTAAAGCCATCACTATGAGCCTGCATGTCATCAAGGGGAACAACCCTTTGTGCTAATTACAACACTGGCTTTACAGCCATCATTATATGCTGTACTCTTCAAAATTGTAGATTATTAGTGGAGGTCTAGTGCTTAAAATTGCTTAGAACATTTAATTGATAAAGATTAACTTTCTTTTTTTGGGTATGTTTTAAAAGGTTGGTTTTACACTCCAGAGACTGAATAGTATGCTAAACTCAGGGTTGTCATGTTTATTCCTGGAACTACAACACAAAGCATTTACGTCTTAGTGGATGAATGGTGTCCACTTTTAAAACTGCAATTTGCAAGCGTTTGGAAAAACTCTTATAGAGAATGCAAACCTTTGTGAATGCATGTTTATATCCAGTTTCAATAAAAATGTATTTCTTATTTTAGGAAGAAGCGGTGATCATACATATCTAGTCTGTCGTATTCTCAGCTGTAAGACTTTTTCTTAAAATACATAACAAAGAAATACCATTTCATTTGAAATAAACCCTAAAAAGGAAAAGAAGAAAAACAAAGAATTGTCAAATAAAAGTAAAGCAACAGGTTTCAAACACATTTTGTCATTTCAACCATTAAATCAGCGATGTATGACGTCATTGCCAGACTAAGTATATTTATTCCTTTAACAATGAAATAATTCAGCTGCAGGAGAGTACATTTTACTGAAATAATCCAAACTTATATTAGATCAGCCAGTCATGTCACATTTCTATGGATACCAGCACACATACGGGTAGAGGGGAATGAGTTAGCAGACAAATATGCAAAGGACGCAACAACAAAATACAAATAAATATGGAAGTAAACGACAGTAGGTCAGAAGTCAAAAGCATAATAATGTTAAAAATTAAAAAGAAATGCCAGGAGCGATGGAATTTTGAGACTGAAGTAAGGCCCTAGGACAATTTAAAAAGAACATTGGCGTAGATCAACACACAAAAAATACTGGGTAGACATCAGTCAGGCAGGTGTGATAGCTGTAGTGCACAGGTAACAGTCGAACACATCGTCATGCATTTTCCGCAATACCATCCTAAAAAGACGAGATACTTGTTGGATATGTTGGATATAGGGGGCTGTTCACACTCCTAAGAAATAGGAATATTATATAGGAAGGGTGCACGCGCCGGGAGGCCTAGTGTGATGTGATTGGTTAAAAGGTACACGCACACCAAGCATGACCTACCATGGTTAAAAAAATGTCTCAAGTAAACCAGAAAAACACAAAGTTTGCAATTTAAAACTGCAATAAGGACAATATCTGGTGCTGTGGAACAACCCTGAAAATAATCAGCACAACAAACATAACCAGACACATAAAATGAATCAAACCCAGGAACGTACCAAGTTTCAAGACTTGGACTGAACAAGGCTTCTAAAGTTTATTTTCACTTCAAAGCGTCATACAATTGGTTAATCTTAACCAGTCAGTACACATGCACAATGCCAAAAAGCCTTACTTCTACTGTAGTCTTTCAAAATAGGAGCACATTAAATGCACTAGTCCCTTTTGTTTTAAAACTTAAAATAAAGAAAGAACAGAATCAACCACAATCAGTATCGGCCGGTCAGACTTTATAAAAATCAAATCGAAAAGAAAATTGCAATCGCTGCACCTTTGAGAAAATGTAGTAGGTTGAATCCATTCTGATCCACACAACAGATCAGAAGGTGGCAGTAATGCAAACCAAACGTTGCTTGCCAACTGCCATAAACGAACAAAAGAAGAAGAACTTAGCCCCTAAGTTCCATGAATTTTCACAAGAGCTTAAAAAGTACAGCAAGTTGATACGACATATGTTAGAGCACATATGTATGCACCATCAACTCTACTAAAGAAAGTTATATTTTCATTCGTTTGTTTAAGTGTTGTTTTTTTCAGCAGGATCATACAAAAACTACAAAACAGATTTCCTTGAAGCTTATTGGAGGACAGGTCTTCAGCCAGAATATGCCCCTTAAATTTTGATGTCGATCCAGGATCTTATCTTAATGAAATTTGACACACTATAGTAATAGTAGGTGTTAATTCAGGTCTATAGTCAGTTTTCAGGCTATATTACATCACCGTTTATTCAAAGACCCAGTCCAGTTCAACAACATCGCCCCAATATGTGTCACAGAATTGAGTTAAAATGCTGAAGTAGTCCCAAAATTAACTGAACGTTCACTGCCAGTCAGTATTCACCTTTCGGATAACTAGGTGCTACCACAACAAGTTGGACAAGCAGAAAGGAACAAAGAGGTTTCTTAATAAAAGCTATATATAGTACACTAACCTAACAACAGTGCAGACTTTAATGGAGGAACTGGCATTATGAAATCCAAGTGCGTCATAATAATGACTGGCAATGACATAATCTAGAAATGTAGGAATTGACTGATTTTCAGATCCAATATTCACTATTTTTCTGACAATCTGTGTCAGTGTTTTTACTTTTTTGGTCTGATTAAAATCAATTTATCTTTAAAGAAAATGGTTAATTTAAGAGGTAACATTTAAGAAGTATGAAGTAGGAGGGTGCAATATAACATTTAAAAAAAATAAAGCTATGTTTTACATGCATTTGTCAGTTTTGAATACATTTTCTGTTGGTTGCCCAGCACAGAAAACAGAAATTCTTCAGTAAAGTACAAGTCTAACCAAGTATTGTACTTGTGTATATTGCACTTAGTTGGTGTGCATTCTATTACTGGTTATTCTGACAAGAACAATACAAATCTTTACAGAAAGGACATTGATCAGTTACAACAAATGTATGAGTCACCGGTTCTAATGTTGTGGCTGACTGGTGTATATTACATATTAAATCATTTATTTCACTGTAATATTATGACGTTCCTTTGTTTGCATGTCTGTCCCCTATCTTAGTTTAACAGAGAGTATCAATAATACTCAAGCTTCACATTAAACACCACTTCAATTAGGAAATTTAGGGATTTAATCCAACTTCCTGGATGAGTTTTGGCACTTCCTAAAGCTAGATCAACATTATCATTGACATGTGTGATGGATTACTCCTTGTAAGACTGCTAGGAAAAAACCTCCTCTTACCGATTTTCAAGATCTGGCATTAAACACTTTAACGTTTTCCGCTCATACAAACAACCGCGGAAAAATGTCTCGACATTAAGTCACATTGATTAGGTTTAAAAGCAAAATATCCAACAACACAGCCAATGCATTCCCAGCATCAAAACTCGGATTCCTCCCCATTCAAACTGGAAATGAGGAAGCTATGCTCAATGACGATTCACTTTTGTGGACACAAGATAGTTGAACATTAAGCACAAATGAGCAAATGCATGACAAAGATGTAAAACAAACAGATAGTGGAAAGTGGAAAGAGATACTATTAGTGCAACAATAAAGCTGTTATCTATCATTTCATAATGCTCTCTGAATGACCATCAGAGATGCTGGTCTCCCATTATGCCATTGTCACTGTGCCACCTCACCAGCTGGGTGGGAGCGGCCTACTCCTGCACAAAAGCACATCAAGTGGGACTAATATAAACCAAAAGGAGCCCGATTTTAGATATTTTCCGACAAAGCTGACAGGTTTGAATAGCTTGCAACAAGCTTGAATCAATGAAGGGTGTCCACTTGATTCAACACACAAAGAGCAGATTTATCAGTGTTGCAGGAGCTGCACTGAACGGTTCTCTTCTCTCCTTGCAGCCCTGCTGACGCTGAACATCTTCTTTCATTGATTAACTGTAGTTCTGCAGGAGGCTTTGAGGAGAATCTTATATTTTGGAGGCGTTCTTTCTGTAAAAGCTCTGCCATAACAATGGATGACATCATCTCTCTTCATGCTTGCCGGAGGTTGCTGATGACGGACCATGTGTGAGCACCTGTGCAATGGGTTTGATTGCCTTTTTTGGTTTTGCTATATGTGCAAATAAAGGCTGGATGTGAAACACATTCAAAGAAATTACATTTCCCAGTTTTGTTGAGCCACACACAGAAAAGCTGTCCTGAGAAGACGGTTAGAACATCAGTATCCCGAACTGGAACTAGGTTACAATGCCTATGATTATATGAGGATGATGATGAGTGGATAACAGCAGATGCTGCTGCTGACTCATGCAGGTGTTTGGTGCCCGCAGCACTGACTGGCAGGTGGCACCGGGCAATTAAGACACCTACGCATTTAGCGGTTCATGGAATATTAGGTAGTATTTGAGAGACTTACCTCAGTGCAACACGGACAGAGCTTTCGTCCTGTCCCGTCGTCATGATTCCTTCCACAATAGTCGTGACAGAAAAAGAAAAAAGTGATGTATCTGTTGTGGGTGCTTGCCCTGACAAGGCAGCAAGAAAATAGTGCGCACTCTCTGCAGGCGAGCGGACCGGGCAACGGAGCTGCTCACCTCGATTTCAGCTCTGCCATTTCCAAAACAAAAAGGCAAATTATCTTAACGTAATTTTAACCATCATATCAGCAAGGTGGAGAGTGAGGCGTGTCCGCATCTCTGCGTTGTTCGGCCCGGATGCTTCAGCAGCTCGAGCACTCAAGTAGGTTGCCGCTGCTGCTTAGGTGAGCCATCGCCGCGCGCGCGTACTTGTACACTTGGACTCATGCTCGAACACTCACACGCGCACGCACCGGCGTGTCTCTCCGCTGCGTTCAAGCAGCAGCACTGAGGGAGGGAGCCGCAATGCGCTCAGCAAGCCACGCCCCCTCCTGGGATAGCGGGGAAGGACAGCTACATGACGTCACCATATCATTTGTACACCTTATAGTATTAATAAATAATAATTATATTAGTATCGATATTGTTATGTTGATAGTAATGACTAAGGGTGTAAAATACGCGTGTCTGTGTAAAAATCAGTTCAAAGTTGCATAATGTTGTAATGTAACTGTGTGATTAATAACGTATACATTATTATTAATAAATTTTGTATTTTTAACTTATATTGATATTTTACACGCATATCATTGAACTAATCAATTTTTTTTTTAAATCAGTGTTTGTAATCAGACTGGACTTTCTTAATTTATTATTAATTGGAGCACATTCTGACGATGTCAGAATTAATGATACTGCTTTTATTAAAGCACAAACAGCACAGTGCTTTATTTTTTGGCCTGTTAGACATGGAAGGCAATGTAGAGGAAGATAAAATATTACATCAAGCAAAAGTCCAACTACTGACTGAGATTTACATTGGTTGATACGGATCAAAGCCTATTTTGTAATTCCATACATATAAAGCTTAGTGTGATTGATAATACGTTTTTGTATGCATTTTTTTTCTACCAGTAAATTGTTCACTAGCAATAAAGTTATTGATGGAAGTGATTACTTTTATGACGGCAAAGAAGACTGTTATTATTGCATATTTTGTTTAAACGCTTGTGTTTTTGGAAAAATATGTTTTTGTTCTTTATGACGTACTACATCAAAACATGTTGTACTCTACTTCTGTTCGAGGAAAAGTAGTCACGATAGGATAACTCCTCTCTATAAAATCTACTTATAACATAGCGTTAGTGCTTCCACTTTAAAATGTGAAGAAAAAAAGGAAAAGAAAAAAAGTGTTTGTGAAGACTTGATTCCATAAAATGATGGCCTGTATAAATGATGCTGAATCGATAATAAGCTCTTTGTGGGAAGTTATAGTGCCACCCTGTGGTTATTGGCCATGATAATATTATGAGAGCACTATTGGAGAGCTGCAGAGTGAATGAAGTGGAGAAAATAATAATCATAATCCGCATAATCATAGTGAGGCCGAGGCAAAGACCATATGATGACTCTTTTACTGAAAATCGAATATCCGACTGATTTTAATAGATAAAGTCTGAAAAGGAGTTGAACTGAAGGTTGTGTTTTTTTTTATCAATTCACTGCTAACAAGTACTAAAGGTACATCTCAATAAATTAGAATATTGTGGAAAAGTTCATTTATTTCAATGATTTAAATTAAAAGGTGAAACTCATATATTATATAGATGCATTACACCCAAAGTTAGATATTCCTGCCTTTATTTGTTTTAATTTTGATTATTAAGGCTTACAGCATATGAAAACCCAAAATTCGGTATCCCAGAAAATTAGAATATTGTGAAATAAATGAACTTTTCCACGATATTCTACCTTTTTGAGAGGCACCTGAATATTAACCAGGATAATCATAATCATGCATATCATAGATATCGAGAGCTCTGCTTTATCCAAATACAACAATTAAGGAGAAGACAATTTAATTTGTGGCGCACTGAAATATGATTTATCCTATAAACAGTTTCATTTGAACTTCCTGATGAAAACGATTCACAAGGTTCGTATATTTCTAAGAATATCTTAATGACCTTAATGCCGGAAAAGAAATCACTGTAAAGTTGTCAATGCTGTGTATTACAATAAAATATCACTTTATCTATAGGGATACCTATGACCACAGAACTGGAAAAACTCAGTGTGTGCAGATGTGAGAAGCTTAAAACATTCAAATTGTCTAAAATTAGAATAGAATTAATAGTATAATTGTTTGGAACACATCTTCCCGGACAAAACTTAAAAAAAATATTATGGATCCTTTTCGAATTTTATACTCCCATAGACCTTATATATATATACATTTCTGACACTAGGGGGAGCTTTAGCGCCAGAAGTTTTCAAACCATAACACAGTTGGTCCAATTTAGTTCAAATTTAGTATAAATGAATCGACTCAAGGAAATCTATCTTACAGTTTTTTACTTTATTAGTTCATATTTAACTGACTCGAGGTTAGCCTTTTTTTTTATTTTTACAAAAAATACTGTGTACATAATTCCCCATTTTATTTGAGGTGTTCAATTGTTCGTGCAGAAGTTGGGTACTTTTTCCGGGATATAACCTTGCTGTTGAGACGACAGCATAGGTCTAGTGTCGGGATACAAACATTTCGGGCCCCTACAAAGCATGTAAGAAATTCTGCTCAGTGGTTTTTGAGGAGACGGACCATACCAGATAATGAACAGTCAAGAGTAACTCTAGATCCCCCTTTGGCAAAAGCAGAAAAACGACCCCCATTAATCATATTTCTGTAGAAATGTAGCAACAATCTCACATCTGAATTATTCTGATCATTTTAACACCTGATTTAGCACAGATTATTCATTTATTCCACTACTTTATGACAGCTCTCGGACAAAATCACAGTTAATGAGTCATATATCAACCCTATACCTTTTCAACTTCGGGTGACCAATAACATGCTGCTAAAGATCACGCTGCAACAAAGCTATAAAAGAGCTTTAGTAATTTAGCACACGCACGGTAAAGATTACTGAAACAACCATTCGCTAAACCTCTCTGACCCATGCTTCATTAAAATCAGTAAAATGAGAATATATTTAATATTTTACCTCATTAACTTTATTGATTTTTGATTGGGCATGAAGAAGCAAAGGTCTACTCATAAACAAGCAGGAACAGTGCAAGATTCCCCTCATGGCGAAACACATGACTGTGTAAGAAGATAAAGTAGTGAAAGGGCTCAGGGACACTTTGATAAACGGTACCTTTACAAATGATGTATTCTGCACCGATGTCTTAAATATCCGACTTGTACAACACATCTATAGTCTACCTTTAAGTGACCACAGCATCAAACAATGCCTTTTAAAAAATGCTTTATAAAGTATTAAAGGGACACAAAGTCAAGCTGAACCACATTCCTTAATTGCATTTATTAACAAACTTCTTATTGATGAAGAGAACATGAAAAAAGTGAGACTGTGCAACAATTTCATTTACAAAATATAGTGTCAACGCATCTATCATTAGACTCCATGGGTCTAGACTCTAGACTCTAGAGCCTATGCACTGTTGTCTTCTCCTCCAAATATCTTTATCCATTTACTCATCCTAACCTGAGAAAAATGATGTCAACTGTGTAATACCGGAATGTGTGCATTTTCAATATCATCACTTTTCCAGTACAGTTAAAAAACAAAGAAAAACACATTAAACATCTCATGAAGTTTTGAAATCAGTAAGAAATGGATGAATTAAGGCTTTGGGATATTACTGCAAAAAGTATTTTTTTCTTTAAAGTAGTCCTTTAAGGTACTGCTACCATTTTGAATGTGAGGTCACACACGTCTGAATTGTGGCGGGATTACGATAAAATAAGAATGCAAAAATGTAGAATGTCTGATAAATTTGAGGTTCCTGTGCATTCCAACACCTTTCATGTGCAGACATTCGCAGAGGTGTGGAGGAATCCTACAGGACTAAGAAGGAAATAGAGACTGCACTTCAAAAACAGATTTGAGAAGCACATTTCTCTGTCTTTTTCCTGGTTTGTGATTAAAACAAGACTGCATTGGAAAATGATTAACAAGACATTTTCAGAGATTTTTTTTACGGGCATCATACCGCCTCCTCCTTCCCCGGACTAAGCTCAGCACCATGGGTGATCGGGCTTTCTGTTCTGCTGCCCCTCGTCTGTGGAATGTCCTCCCTGACCATCTCAGGGCTCCACAGACGACTGACACATTTAAGAAAGGACTTAAAACTTTCCTTTTTAGGAGAACCTATAACTTTAATTAACATTGCTGCTTTTTGGTCATGTTTTTATATAGTTATTATTTTATTTATTTTCTTATTGATGCTTTTGACGACTGACACATTTAAGAAAGGACTTAAAACTTTCCTTTTTAGGAGAACCTATAACTTTAATTAACATTGCTGCTTTTTGGTCATGTTTTTATATAGTTATTATTTTATTTATTTTCTTATTGATGCTTTTATCTGCTTTTGCTTTGTAGCACTTTGAGATTTGATCCAAATGTAAAGTGCATTATAAATTAAATGTATTATTATTATTATTATTATTATTATTATCTAAGAGGCGAACGCGTGAAAACAAAACGGACGCTCTGAGCAGTGTGTGGTCTGTATGAGAAATCGTCAGGGATACAAGTCCCTGTTATTTGAGCTGTGAAAAGAAGGACATGAAATTAAACATTAAGGAATAATATTCAGTACAGCCTTACAGCCATGCCATAAAGCACTTAGCAACTTAATATTGTACTTACAGTAATGTAGGTTATGGCACTGTCGGGTCCCGCTGCTCCATAGTTTGCGGGGCTTAAATCCAAACCTTGCTAGAAAATTGAAGATTTGAGCAACTTTCAGCAAACTGAAACAATAAATTCTTTAAAAAAAAAGAAAAAATGTATAAAGTGCAATATCTCCCTTCATGCAGACCATAAAGCAACACACTGTTTTACACCAACTCAAGACTGGAAGAGGAAATCCGGTGTTTTCTTCTTTAACAGGAATGCGTTCGTAAAGATTCACTCTAGAAATATATACAAATAAGCAAAGACAACAAATGACTCTCTGCTCCATGTGTGTATGACATTTTCATTAATTTTAAACTGCAGTTCAATCAGGCTAGCACACACGCACATCTTTGCCTCGAAGCCAGTTTGGAAGTCTGTGCGCCCATACTCGGGTTAAATGTTTAATGTTTTAATTTTGTGTATCTGTAACTGTGTGACAGAGGATCAGAGAGAGGGAAAATAGTCAGGAACCAGGTGAACTGGTCCCTGACGCTCACTAAAACAAAGAATCAAAACAAACAAAGTTAGAGAATGCTCCTTCCCTGGAAGAAAAAAATCATTACCCAATGCTCATCTTTAATGTCCTTAAAAACAGCTGATTAGTAAATTAAACGAGAAATTTTCTTTGGAAAAGGTACCATTATCTGATTTATTTACATATCTGTGTAAATAATTTTTTGTTTGTGGCAAACTTGAATGTTTTCTGGGATATCAATAATGCCAGCAACGCTTTTCTAATCCTCCGAATCCTGGAAGGTCTTGCTCCAAAGTTTCCTTTAAAGATGACAGGGGGAATGATTGGAAGCAAGAAGAATCCACAGGAAAGAAAAGAAGTGCAATTCCCAGCAGAGACAAAGGTAGAAAGATAAAAAAAAGAGATGCTTCTAGTAGGGCCAGTACCAGTCATAGCCAAACACTGGAGAGCATGAGTCCACCAGAGGCCCAGAATAACTACCTTTCTTCCCTGCACCACCAAACCTAAGGCCACCGTGGACTATGAAAATCTTCCCAGTCTACTCTACTTCTGAGGCTTCGCTCTCAGAGAAGAAGTAGTTGCTGCCTTTTACCCGAATATATTGGACTTGGCTGCTGTCTGTGGGTGAGGAGGATCCACAGGAGCAGAGCGGACCATTGAACAGGTCCTCCATGTCCTCCAGCTGTAGACCCTTTGTCTCTGGGAGGCAGCCCTGGATGAAGAGAAAGCCCAACACCACCAGTCCTGTGTACAAGAAGAACGCCCCTGGAAGAGAGAGATTGTGTGTTCAGTTAAAGTTATCCGGTGTAACTGACCGTGAAGGAGTTGTTAAATGTCCATGAATTATTAGCCTAAATGCCCCCTTTGGGCGGGTGAATAAACAGATCCCGTCTAGTTCCAGAGGAAAGTTATCCTGGAAGTCAGGTGGGTTTGATGGTGGGTCAGGGATGGATAAGTGAGGGTAGAGTTGGGGATAATCCAGGGGACACTATGAACTAGAGAAGTTCTGGTTCAGTGACAGCGTATGTTAATGATCGCCTAACCACTCCCACTGGCGGACAACATTAGAGGAATATATTTACAGAATTCCTTAATATTATGGAGGCAGAAGTTGAAGCTTTGGTGAGTAATTATGTATTTTTGCGTCTTACCATAGTAAGTCAGGAACTCAGTGATATGTAGAAAAGTCAGCGAAACTACGACGTTGAAGATCCAGTTCACCCCAGATGAGCAGGCGTTGCCGGTGCTGCGGGCCCAAAGTGGGTAGATCTCAGAGTTCACAGTCCAAGGCATGGGACCCATACCTAAAACATAGATGTTCTTCAGTGTTCACAAGTAATCACTACATACATCATTTATTATATCTGGTACATAGTAATCTTACATAGTAATCTATTACATAGTAATCTGGGTTTCGTTGGTGGTCGTATGACGATGTTAAACCTCGTTTTAACCACTTTATTACACAAAATAAATGTTGCTGGCTCTAGTAATATGAGCTGGTTACAGATAGGCCTACAGGTTTTAGATACGGGTAAAGCAGTCTGCATCTGTAGTGTCACTGTGAAGGTTGAGGGCAGCATAATGGCAGCAGTATAGAGCTGAAGGCCCAGGCGATGTCACAATAAAGTGAAGCTGAGGCATCTGTGATTCATATATGAGCCGTGAGCTGTGTGATGTTTGAAAGACATTCAGAAAGTCTCCCCACACCTGGAGCAAAGAAAGCAAGGTAGAGGATGAGGCCCATCAGGACGATCCAGGAGTAGGATGTTGGGCAGTAGTTGTAGGCCCAGATCGGGCTGTAAGTTGCCTCTGTAAGGTTGGAACACCTGGATGAAAGGAACATCGAATGGAATTTAAAAACTTCTGAATGAAATGCATCACAGAGGAATGGCATAATATCTCAAGAACCAATAAAGACGGATCGCTCTGAATTAATAATTTAGTCCTGGGACAGTTAAGTCCCTGGTTTTGGAACCCATCCCGAATGATGATGATGGTGATGTTGTGATGAGAGCCACATTTACTGGCTGTTAAGAGTTTGCAGTGCGAAACTAATGTCTACCTCAACTAGTTCCCCGACTCTTATTAACTCGTTGTCACACAGATAACTGGCGTCTGACCTTCCCCAGGCGGCGTGATCTGCGGAGGCTTGATCGACGGGAATGCAGGAGGAGTCGTACACGCTGGTGCCGTTTTCACGGTAACACAGTCCACAATTTGGATCCAACATGCAGGGATTGCAAGACCTGGAGGACAGAAATGAATTTAAAACCTCTCTCACAATAAGGCATCCATGTTGTCACAGAGCACAGGCACACATAACACTCTGTCAGCAGCGATACATCAAGGTTGGAGGCAGTTGAGGACCATCGCGGGCCCCGAAACAAGAACATGGCTCAAATAGTCACATAAGTCGAGGAAAGGCCTCCAGATGAAACCAAACACCAACTAAATCAAGTAGAATCACAGTGGCAAGGTGTCATGATAATAGTGTGAAATACAGCTTTACAGCGGCTTTTACGTTTTAAAAGTAGTATTTGAATAGATCTCAATGCAGAGTTGTGGAGAAAAAATGATGATGATGCTGAAAACCCAGCCTCCCAATTTAAGTCAGAGTTTTGCGAGGTGTTTAGTTTCCCTGTTATATATGCCGTCAACAGAAGGATGGTGGCATTGTGCCACGAAGACGTCATTTGCATATGGCCATACATGGAGCATAGCCACATATCTGTTGTGGCCACATATCATGCCACATATCATGTATCTGTCTGTTGACCTCCAGGTCAACAGACAGATACATGATATATACATTGGTCATCTGGAGTGGGAACGTTCCTTGTGTTTAATATATAATAAATGGAAATAAATAAATTTTTGTCTCCCGTTGTTTTTGCTGAACCGAAAATGTGATCCTATCTGTGACTTGGGTCTGTGATCTGATCCACGAGTTTTACGATAAGTTACAACAATAATCAAGACGTTATAGCAAAAATATTAATAATAATAAATCAATGGTTCAAATCTCCATTGAAATGTATATTGTAATGCCTAAAAGATTGGAAAGAAGCTTTTGCTGTTTGGGACTGAGCAACCAAACTTTTCGACTGATGTTTGATGAACTAAAAATAATCTACCAATCAAGACTAAAGGTTACTGGCGCCGTCTAAACGTGAAGTATCATTTCCTAAATACGGCAGACATCGTTAGTTCAGATTAAAATGTTTTCAATCGTACCCATATAGGCTGCAGGTGGAGTTCAGAGAGTCCGCTGGGTAGAACGTGATGGGCGGAGAATTCTGGGCAGATAGCAAGAACCCGACTGCCAGCAATATCAGACTCAGACCCGTCCCTGTATTAGAGAAACGCACACTCAATTTAGTTCTGAGGAAAAAAAAACAAGAAACTATTCTGCATTAATAATGAAAGGTCAAACCTGGCACAGATTTCTGCGTTAACTTTACACAAAACTGTTGCACACTTTACGGAATCCGACGTTCAGGTCTCCCAACGAACTCAGGAAGGAATCAACAAAACAGCTGGGAGAGTGATGAATTAACAATTCTTTAAAGTACACCAGTATGTCCAAATATAAGTGTATCTGTTTATATATTTATATAAAGATCATCAATGATCAACAACTCAATCAAGTAAGGGATCTAATAGGACAAATAAAGAAGTACTGACTGGATTGACTGATGGTACCGGTCAAACATTTCCCCATTCACGTAAATTGGATATCATGATGGGGATGATAAGTACAGGTTATAAGATTATTCAAATTAAATAACTACAAAATTGTGTCCAAAGACAGAGAAGCCACCACTACTGTGGGAAAAAAAATAATTGATCTTCAGTGGTTAAACCATCACCAATGATGTTGAAGGAACCAATTAAGAGAAGTGAACTTTTAGCCTCTATAATGGGGATATGAACTTTTACTGAATTCTGTCAAGCGGTTTTTGAGGAGATGAGGATAGACCATTACCAATGAAAAACGGAGAGGCGCGTGTTACCAAATAAATTTAGAGTATAATGGAAGTGAGAGGATGTCTTCATGTTAGAGGTTTACTAGTGCTGCTGTTTCTACGTATGCAGCACTGAGAGGACGTAGACACATTTGATTGTTGTTACCTAGTACATTTTAACATTGAAGAAGTATGCTGCATACAATACAATTTTATGAGATTCTGCTGTGTTAAATATAAAGTATACATTTATATTCATCTAATGTAGCCATCTTTCACTTTTTTTTCTTTTTTTTTCATCATTAAAGTATATTTTCTTTACTACCTTTCCTTCCTTTTACACTTGCCTATCCATCCACTCTTTCTAGCTCCAGGTTTACACTGCCATAGAAGTATCTGCTGTTTAACGCTCCTGTTTTCTATTCCTGGACTGAATGTCTGAAAGAGGAAGGGCTCTCATGGTCACAAATCATTTATTTGATGATGTACCGACATGTCACCAAAAAATGTAATTCTGCAAGGTAGTCAGCGTGCTGGAATTCCTTTTTCACATTCCGAGTCTCTCTCTTACATCGCCTAGGGCTAGGGATGTGCCTTAAAAAATCAATGCACAAAATCGGATTTTGTTAATGTCAGTGATGTAAAACTAAAAAAATAAATGTGTTGAGCTGTTAAAAAATCATCTATGTGGGAAATGAATGAACCATCAATGCATTAATTAGAGATGACGAACCTACAAGACTGCCCAGGGTCAGCTTCCTGCGGCCGACTCTCTCCACGAGCCAGACTCCAACCATGGTGAACACGAAGTTGGTGGCAGACGTTAAAGCAGACAACCAGATTGCTTGTTTGTCATCACGGACTCCTGCCATCTGCAGAATGGTTGCACTGTAGTACCTATTAAAGAGAAAAAATGGTTCACTTGAAAAAAAAACTATTCATTTCCTCATTTTAGACAAGCTAGGATAATACTAGACAGCTCTTACAGCAAAAAAGATTCCAAATTGCATAGAGAAGTTTAAAGTTTGACCTCGCCAACATCTATCATTTTGGTAAAAAATAGTCGCTACAGCAGCAATAAAAGACTGAGCATGTTGTGGAAAGTTCTATAAACACCTGTTTGGAACGTTCCATAAGTAAACAGGTGAGTTGGTGACAGTATCATGAAGTTAACAGAAGCTCACAATCAAGGAAGGAGGGAGGTTCACTAATTTGTAAAAGATGTGATTATATACAGGATATCATAATTATAAGGATTAGGATCTCTTTGCAGAATTGCTGGTGGTAAACACACTTCACTTTTAATTATTAGGTTGTATTTTTATTTCTGCTTTACACCATCTCCTAACAATTTTTTGGAGTCAGGATGGTATAATACTGGGTGAAGGTAACAGGCAATGCAGAGAAAATGATGTGGGAGCGACCAAAAGGATAAATAGAGGCCTTACATGACAGTGTTTATCCCAGAGAGCTGCTGAAACATCTGGAGGCCGCAACCGACGATGAGAGCCCTGCGAGTTGGACCATGGCGGAGGATTCGCAAAATAACGAGGCCTCCTGAAACAAAAGGAACCGGCAAGAAAAAAAAAGAAGTATACTTAATATTTCAATTTTATGAGATGTGTTTTAATTGTTGTTACTCCTTTCTGGTTTCGAAAAAGTCTTTAACCTCCACCAGCCTCTTTTTCCTCCTCCTCAATGCTGGTTCTGATGGTTTCGTACTCCACATCGACACTCTGGCTTCCTCGAATCCGGCTGAGAACTTGACGTGCCTCTTGACTCCGGCCCTTTTGGAGAAGCCAGCGGGGGCTCTCCGGCAGGAAGAAGAAGCCACAGAACTGCAGGACTGCCGGAACGACGGACAGTCCCAGCATGTACCTACAGAACAGACAGAAGGAGACAGAGTGACGAGCAGAAGACAAGCTGAAAGAGACATCTCCTTGGACGGGTTCTCAGGTCTGGATATGGAAAAGAAACTTGAGGGGGTTGATTGGAAGCTACGTCACTAGTTTACAAATCCTATTCAAGGGAAGCAAAGACAAAAAAAAAAAAAGATTTAGGTCAGCTATGGGGGCAATAGCTGGATGGCTAACAGAGCTAACTTGCTAATGACTGCTAATATTCTGCTTTCAAGATACAGTATTTATTCATGTACCATATTTTACCCTCGGGATCCATCGGTTTGGAAAATACCTGTCGGAAGAAAGTAGGCAAATAGAATCAGTGGAAACTTTTAACGACTTATCACTTCTTAAACTACATATACTGTTATTCTCTTATTGTAAAAGTCTGATCATTAATATGCTGTTGGAATTTGTTTCGTATTATTTTTGGGTGTATCCACAGAGAACTTGAAAAGCTCATTGCTGATGATAATTCATGTATTGAGAGATCAACGTCCTGTTTGTCTCCCTGGGGGGAAAACAAAGAAAGGCGGAGTAAAACTTTCAGGGAAAGTTACAGGGAGGAGTGTGTAATGTAGAACTCCAGCTCACCTCCAGCCGTCGTGGCTCAGGTAGCTGAAAACACCGTCGATCACACTGGCTATGAACTGGCCACCCGTGATGAAGAGGGAGTTGATAGTAACCAGCTGACCTCTCTGCTGAGGGGGAGAAACTTCGGCAATGTATACAGGAACTGTCATAGAGGCAATGCCTGATGGGGAAAAAAATAGTTGCATTTGAACTTATGAGCAAAAACTACCCTCTTTTATACATCCTTTTTCTGCTGTGTTACACACGCCACATTGTTTGATTTCATTCAGGCAAAACATTTGTCAGCAGTGTGAATGGAAAGACCGGTCATGTGAGTTGAGTAAACGGAATGTGAGTGCAAGTTACTGCTATTGTTATACTACAAAATACCCAATTTCAGTCAAACTCATCAAAGTTATCATAGGAAAGACAACTTGTGATCCGGTGGCAGGGTCATAAGCACATCACTGCACAGGATAAATGGTTGCAAAAAAAGAATGAATGGAAATATGGGTGTAGATACAGCACAAACTACCTGAGGAAGAGGACTTGTGAAATTTTGCTGATAAAACCATTTTGTTTTGTTTACAATTCCTAGAGGTCAATTGGGTGGCAAATACCTGATTACAACTTTTGATAATCTACACTTTGACACTATTACCTTGCATGGCCTCAGTACAACTAAAAACCACATGAATTAAAATGACAGTCAAGTTTTCGTAATATCACCTCACCTATGCCCAATCCAACAGTGATTCTGCCCACAAGCAGCACAATCTTGTCCGGAGCCAAACTCAGAATGATGCCACCGATGAAGAAGATGAAGCTGGACAAAAGGATGCAGACCCTTCGCCCTAGCCACCCGTTCAAAGAGCCTCCACTCAGGGAAGACAGTGCTGCAGCTCCAACAGTGCTGGAAACCAGGAGTTCCTGCCAGAGGTTGCTGAGGTTCATCTCCTTCTTCAGGAGCAGCATAGCTCCGGAGACCACCCCGGTGTCATACCCGAAGAGGAATCCTCCCAGGGCAGAGAAAAACGCCATCACGTAGAGGAACGCTGGCGTGGAGGCATCTTGGTCCTTGAGACCGTCAATAGATGAGGACCGTATGAGACTCTGCTCTCCATCATCCTCTGTTTTCTGCCCCGGTCCGTCCATAAGGTTCAAGTTGTGGTCGTCATGGCTGCTGGATACTAAAGGAAAGCAGGGCCATTTGTTGTACCGGTCATTTGTTACAACATAAGAAAGCAAAAATGCATACAGAAAGAGAAGGCAAAATGAGATGGTAATCGAGTAATCGTCTGGACAACTCTGTAAGGCATAATAAAAAAACTTACGGTCTGTGTATAACAACAAATCAAGGAAGTAGCCAACGCGTTCATGTCAAACTTGTATCCTGTTCAAAGGTTAATAGGGCTGACCATTGGGTTTCAGGTTGAAAATGTTTCAGTTTGGACTGCACTGCAGTAAGAAAAATTTAAACAAAGTTAATTAGCCAAACGATCCAGTATAACGACTTCAAACTGACTTATGCATTATATACTCCAGCGGTGCTACGACTCCGCTTGACTAGCGGCCATGTTTTCGTGACGTCAGCATCGACTTTGTTTACAGTATGTTTAGTGTGTGTGTATGTGTGTGTATGTGTGTGTGATGCATCACGTGGGTATAGTCCCTAATGCGGAAATTCAGTCGTCAAAGTAGCTTCAACAAACAGATATTTAAGATAAGATAAGATATACTTTATTGTCTCCAAAGGGAAATTTGTTTACATATGTTATATATTAGTGTTATTATTATACATCATTATATATATATATATATTACTTGATTAAATCTAGTCCATTATAGGGACATTTTAGTGGAAGTCACACCATCTAAGAGTTTTTTTTCCCCCAATCTTGCAAGATAGATTTAAACTCCCCCCAAAGTAACAAGTTATGGTAGTTCTATTTCCCTCTGCAAATTATTCCATGAAGAAATCAAGACTGAATCTGTAAATATCAAATCTCATTTTTACTGGAGTTCACCAACAACAGAAATTAAATATGGAAACATCGTCACAAATGCTCTATTATTACAACAAATAGTAAAAAGTAGCCCAGTGCTCTACCTGTTTGATGATTATTCTCATGCACTGTTGAAGCTGGTGTCCTCTTCGGCAAACAGGAAGTTTATTTGCAGGCCCCTGGTCTTATGGTGCTGTCCAGAAAAAGAGAAGCACGCCCATTTACAGCAGTTTTACTTCTGCAGAGAAAACCCCTCATTGGTTTTATCTCACCAGCCTTATCTACCAGCTGGAATTTCACAAGGAATTGAATTCTTTAGCCAACAGCATAAGCAGACTATGCATGCATGATAATGGAACAAAACTAAAATTATGACATTTTCCTTTTTCTACTTTCGGTGATATGAAAAAATCCAGGAATTTTTCCACCATCAAATATCATCATTCAGGAAATCTTTTGGATTTTTTCCAAAAGGTTGGTTAATTACAGTCACCAGCCAAGCAATGTTGAAAACATTAAAAAATATCTAGGTCCATCAAACTAAAATAATAAAAAATGATATTAAAAACAAATTCAAGTTCAAAAAGAATGCTAGTATTTAATTAAATACATGATGATAAAATCAAAAGGAAAAAAAACTCTGCCAGCCAGAGTTGTTTTAGTAGAGGTCAATGAGGTCATATCAGACAGACTACTCTTCCATATTAATCATGGAAAATGAAAAACACAAGTTTTTCTTTTGCATCCAGTAGCAAGAAAGCTGCAGAAGGATGCCTTTAAGTTCACTTTTTTAAAAATGTCTCAGTATGTTATACCCTGAAAGGAAATTCTACCTTGTGATTCCATGTCTCTTCCTTCTCTTACTCTGAATGGCTTGGCATGTTGATGATGTTTGTAGCGTTTGAGAAATCTGTGAATGTTACTGTGCCATAAAGCAAACAGCCACAGCCTGTTTTTATATCATCTGTTTCTTATTCCAATTTATTGATTGAGGTGTGTGTGTTTTATGAAACACGTTAAGGACAATAATTGTATAGCTTTGGGCCATGGGCTAATCCAGTGGCATGACAAAGGCTCATTTCCTGACTTTAAAGGTAAATTTTGGACAATAAACAATTCTGAGAATGAGGTCAGAATTGGTAGAGTAATTCAAATAAAATCTGAATTCCGATTCTATTCTCAATATCTGACATTTTTGCCTCACTTCAAAAGATGACTTAAAGTAGGAATATGGAACAATAACAAATCCTGAGAATAAAATCTGATTTCTCACTTTATCGACGAACGTCGGGATAAATAATTCTGTGAAGAAAGGCAGACTTCTGAAAATCCAGAAAAAGTAAATATTCAGACTTGATTCGAGAAATTCAATTTTTATCCTTAGTCCTGATTTAAAATTCTGACTCAAATAATGACATTTAAAGTCCGAATTCAGAAAAAATTAAATCTCTAATTCTGATTTTATCATTCAATAGTGTTATCTAGCAAAACAAACAATACCGTCCTTACGCTAGTGGATGCGCAGTAAAAAAAAAAAAGGGAAACAACATGTTGGCGAGAGGAAAATACTTTTATTGACAAGGTTAAGAATTGATTCAATTGTTCACAGATTTGTCTGGAGTTGCAGAATCTATTATCATATAAAGCATTTACATTTCTTCCAGAAGTTCGGTACGGCACCAAACTTTGCAATGATGGTTTACTCCTGACATTACGGCATAAATCAATGCCCAGTCTACCTCACCGGTTAATCTGCAAATCAGTTGCTGACGTTTGAGCGCGAGCCCGCGGGCTGTCTCTGCTGCGCATCATCAGTGAGATCAGCTGTCAATCACAGCCAACCTAATTCAACAGATGCTGAGATGATTTAGTGGAAGCCATTTCTCCCCAGTGCTGCTGCTGCGCGGTGTCTTATTTCCAGTTTCCTCTGGCCGACGGGAAGTTCCGTTCGCTGGAGTCATATGATGGGACCGTGAGGAAGGACGAACACGTCTGTCAGAGAGGAGAGTAGCTTTCCCCACAACAACACATCCACGAAGAGGAAATGTCTCTCAGGACGGTGAAAGTTAGCCGCAGGCGGTGATGTCAGCGTTGGAACCGAAACTCCTCGACACTGACAGCTTCCCTAAAAACGAGCTGCACTGTAGCTACTGTAACGTGTTGTGACATAGCTTATGTTTAGCAACGTGATATAAATCAACGAGTAGATACTTTCTTAGTCGTCCCATGCTGCATCAGTGTGGTCACTCGAAGCCCTTCCCGATGGGTCTGTGAACTTGCTTATTGACCTTGATGTTCGTCAGCTGGTAAACAGCATTCCACAAGACTATGGTTGATAAAGAAGAATTGGAGGAACGGTTGAGGAAACTTCTGGTGAGGCTGAGAACCCCGCAAGAGGACAGACAACTATGCACGCTGATCCAAATCCTCCAGGATTTGCTTTTCCTGGCTCACACCGACAATGGTAGGAGACACACTTTTCCTGCATGTGGATCATGCTTCATATTCATACACCATTAGTGAAGGCCTTGACCTCACAACAAGTAGTAATAACACAGTTATAGCATTATTACAAGTTTTGAATGTGACATAGTACTTTAAAGCGCGTTATTACAGTCGCCTATTATCTTCAAAATGTATCTGCTGACGTATAAAACGTAATTTTTGACCAGATTAATTACAGTTACAAATCTCTTTATTTTATATGATCATGGAAGCATCATTTTAGTGTTTGTTCTATGTTGGTACAAATAGTGCAGCCAAGATAATCATGTTTAATAAATTGATTATACACTGATTAGCCATAACAAAATAACTTTATAAGTGAAATTCTTTAAGTATGAAATCTCTCATCCAATGACCCAGGACAATAAAGAAAAGTAGAAAATAGAAATTAAATGAGTAAAAAATTTCAGAAATGCAAAAATGAATAGTAGCCTACAATAATTAAGGGATTAAATGCATTAAGATACAGCAAATGTAAATGAGAAATAAAGTATAATATTTTCACTTTGTGTACCAGTACCTCCAATCTTATTTATCAACAATTGTCACCGTACCGTAGAGATAAGATATGGTAGAAATTTTCAACCTGAATGACATTCTTGTGCCACAGATTGTTCCAAATTTACAGTAACAAAAAAAAAAAATATTAAAATTAGTTTAAAATTTTAAAAATACAAAGTGTATGAGGAGTAAATGCAAATGAGTGCCTGAGAGAGTTGGATGGATGGATAGATAGATAGAAGGAAAATTAATGATAACGAATGTACCATTGCACATGTTGATGCAACTTATCACCTTTAGAGTTTAGGGCTTTAGAGTTTCCCACTTTTACTAAATAACTGAATTGTGTGGCCTTTAAAGGGAGTTTAAATAAGCATTTTTGGTTCCTTTTCGACTGAAGAGGAACTATTAAGGGACTTTTTACAATCCATACTCAAACTAAATTTTCCGCTTTTCATCATTCAAGAACTTTTTGCCACTTTCGTAAATGTTTCTGCAAATAGTTCAAAAAACAAAGTTGTTATGACGTAATATCATGAGGTCTAGACATTACATCACCAAAACTTCATCATCCCAAGAATATAGATAAAATTCCATGCAAACCAGGCTGAATCCATAAACGTACTAATAAACAGACAGACAAGCAAAGGTAAAAAACATAACCTCCTTTTAACAAATACAAAACAACATGAAAACTATGGAATTTAGAGCTTTAATGGGAAATAGAATACAATATTTTTTTCCTACGAGTACACGTACCTCAAATCATCTTTATGAATTTTATATCACAACTTTAAAGTTGCCTAGTTTTGCTTAATTACATTTTTTTTGGCCATAAAAGTTTGGGTTCCTTATCCACAGATGAAAAATAGATTTACGGTTCTTTCCCACGCCGATACTTGGACTTCCAATTTTACCGTTGCTAGATTTCAGAATGAGGTATGGCATGCACATGATCATGGCTGAATTAATCATCAATTCCATTGATGATATGGTTGGTTCGTTCTTACAGAGCAACATCAGGTTTAATATCACATCGTCATAATGCGTAGTGTACTTTCAACATAAGTAAAAATGTTTACATTAACTCCAACGTGAAGGTAGTTGTAAATGCAGGACTTCAAGTCGTGGTTTTAAATCAATTGAAAGAAAATGATAGCTGGTTATTTTAAATACATTTTTGAGCAACAATCCTCAGGTCCAGTCCAACTTCTCAGTTGCTTTCTTCTGAACTTACACCAATCCGCCCTAACATTAAAACTGCATGCAGGAACATCCAAGCGGGAACATGCGGGAACATCCAAGCTAGCGGGAACATGCACAGCGGGAACATCCAACCATAGCTGCAGTACTGGAGATGTTCTGACCCAGTCGTCTAGCCATCACACATTGGCCCATGTCAAAGTTGCTCGGATCCTTAGATCAGATCAGATTGCTTAGATTCTGCTTCCATCGGATCAACTTTGAGGATAAAATGTTCCCCTGGTGTCTGATATATCTCAGTGATTGATATGTGCCATTGTAACAAGATAACTTATCGTATTCTGACTTCTGATCAGTAATTGTAATTTCACATATTGTTGCATTTCTGTCACTGCTGTAAAAGATCAAAAAAAATCTTGTCATAGGATCCTTGTTAGATCTGAGATTATTTTCCAAGACTTGCTAGTTGCGTTTGTGTGTATTCATTAAAAAGCGAACATCATGTCCTCTCATCTGCTTCTCTTTGCTGCAGCAGCCGAACTGTTCGAAGACAAAGATGTCCATAGCCCCCTCATGTTGGTTCTGTCCTCTCACACCAGCAGCCGAGGAGTCCAGCAGGTACCTAACAAACCTTTGATTACGGAGCTTATGTCTCCTTCTCCAATCAGCCCTTTCACAACGAATCTCAAACCTTATCTGCATGAACAGGGAGGACAAACTTAACGCGGGTTCTCATATCAATGAGACATCCATCACTTTCCCAAAGGAGTCTTCATGTAGACACACTGATGCTGAAGAGTGTGTATAACAGCTTCACCTGCTCAGACAGTAAAGTCATCGTCCACGCCTAAGCCTGATCCTGTTTATGACTTCTTGTGACTGCTGTATTGTAAAGCTTATCAGAAGTGAGACTGCTGATGCTACAAAATGACAGTTTGTGGGATCCATGTAAGAGACTTGTGCAAGATAAAAAACAATAATTTTCAGGTTCAGGTTTGTTCTATGTTTGTCTTTTTAATGGCTAGTATTGACTCCTTGGCTAAATGGGGTGATGTAATATTCCTGCTTCAGATGGGTTGGTCGTTGCTGTGTCGGCTGATTGAAATATGCCCCGCTACACTGGACCAGCTGACCAGACCTCTGCTAGCAGCCAAGGACCTGGAGGTACTGGGAGTGCACCAGTAAGTGAAGACATGCTCTTTGGTCTTTGGTAACTGGGATGTGCTGCTATCACCATGACGCATGATAACATCCCACAAACATAGGTAACAGCTTTCACATTGACCATAAGATTTCAATACCGTCACTTGTTCTGCTTCGCTGTGACATGGTCATGGAATGTCCAAAAGAGGATATTGTAGACCTGCATCCTCTCAAAAGCTAATGAACAGAATTCAGTAAAATATAACACATGCTTTTCAGGAGCCCTTGAAATCTGCATCTAATTGGTTTCTTTAATGTAGTATTTATTTATTTTTTTTTACATTTTTAGCCACATCCAAACATATGCAAGTGCTCGTGCATCCTGTGGATTCGGATGTAACCCCCTTCTAGAATTGAGTTAAAAAAAAAAAATATGCATCACATACACAAGCTGGAATTAGACCTAAAAAACCAGCAACAGAAATCTTTAGATTGTCATAGCATGGCGAATCTCAAAATCGTGTAACCAGCATCAACACATTATCTTGTCTAGGTCCACTTTTTGCTGACAAAACATCTTTGTGATGCACTGTGACACAATTGTACCAGAACCAGCCTTAACCTTTGTCAGGGTTAAGGTTAGTTATCTTAGCTCATATCTGGAATATGCACAACATGCCTGTGTCCTCTTGCTGTCTCAAAGAATTCCAGTTTGGCTCTGAATGCAGAAAACTTAATAATCATCTTGACCACTGATGTTGTTCTGCCCTCGAGTGACAAATTGAGTGCAGTGTGCGTGACATTGACTGATTTAGCATCAACAGGCAAATGTAGGTTAAATGTAATTACTATAATAGTAATGAACCTGAAACAGTTTATTAGTCAGCGTTGTTGTTATTTTCTACCATTGTTTTTTACTGATACTGACTGATATTGTAGCTTGGTATTGGTAACGGTATGACAACGTGGAGGGTCGCTGTTTTTTCTTTGTTTGTAGGAAATCTTTTCAAATTCCATGGGATTTTTTAATAGAGAACATCTGTGAGACTTACAGGCGTTCCGCTGGAGTTGACATGTAAACCATCCACTATGACTTCAAAGAGAGAGTCACGATTCAAGATGATCTTTAATGTCATTCAGACAGTCCCAGCACGAAATTACGTTGCCTTTGGCGCCATACACAAAATAAAGTAAACACAAAAGTAAACAGGCAATGACAGTAATAGATAAAAATAGTAAAATTAGCAGTCTGTGCGTACAGTGACTGTGATATTACACAGGAGTAGGATTATTGTTCTGGTCAAAACAAGAATATATCAAATTGCACAGAATATATTCAGTTTCAAACAGGTAGTTTTTTGTGGTGTGGAGGAAATAGAAGGAGTTCATTAGTCTGATGGCAGTGGGAATATCGGGAATATCAGAAAGTTAGGCAAGTCAACTGGTAATGTGACTCGACAGCCTGAATAAAACTTAAAATGGTAAATGGTCAATGTTCTGTCCTTACACAGTCTGATCTCAATTTCACTTTTTCAGTTCTGTTCATTGTAAGAAACCATCCTTGGACAGAATATTCTATCACACTACATCAGTTTTATCACTTTTTCCCCTTTCGAAAATTCCCTCGTGTGTCTGTCTAACATTTTTTCCACATGACGTTGTGTTCTACTATTTTTTATTTAATTATCCTCAGATCTTGATTTAAGCGATGCCTCCCTCTTATTTTTGGTTGTACTGTCAGTGGTGATGGTTACACACATGTGATGGATAGGAAGAGGTCATAATAACCAAATTTCTGTTTGTTTGGTAAAGAAAAATCTTTTTTGTAGATAGAAAAGTAATTTAATTGTCTCAGGTTTCAATCATCTGTTTGTCTTTTCTAACAGCATTTGTTGAATTATTCGTGTTTGTTCGCTGTTGTGTTCCAGGCTGATCCTGTCGATACTTTCTCAGTACCGAACCGACAACAAAGTGACCATGGTTGGATTGAGAGCCTTGGCCCTCCTGCTCGGATCAGGTACATGACTACACGGATGTTCTACATACACCAACACCACTCCTGCAACAAATGAGACAAGAACCAGGACTAAACAATGGAAATGCTGTCTCATGGGACATAACTTTCCCCCTGTATCTACAGAGTATGAATGCTGATTCTGCAACTGATTATAGTATTCAGTGCGGACAGTGTGTAATTATCCAGCTATAAATATGTGTATTTCCCAGTATGTGGTAACTATTAAAAGCCACTTCAGTGGAACTCAATGTCTTTATCGCGGTTTATTTGTAGAAAAACGGTTTAATCTGTTTCCTTTCGGCTATGCTGTTGTCTAATCTAATGTGCCCAAGCTTCACCACGCTGTGTGTGACGAGAAGCTTTTGTGAGAGGCAGCTGCTGGACTAAGTCATGAATCACATGGTCGGCAGATTTCTGCCTGGCACGACAAATAAACAAAAAACAATTTATTTTTTAAAGTGTTACATAAGCTGAAAAACTTGTCTGCAAAGAGATATTCAACAATCATACTTGAGGAATTTTGTGTAGATATTATGTTCATTATTGATTCAAACTTGAATAGATGTTTATTCTTAGTTCTTTAGTGTTAAGTTATTTCCAAATCATTTAGTCTCTTTGCCGTTAGATTAAAAATACGTTTTTGGGATGATCGGAATGTTTTTTTTGCAGGAGTCAGCACTCGAATGCACTCAGATGTTGGAGGTTTTTTACCATTGTTTTGTGAATGTCGATGCAGATATGATTCCGCTGCTGGTGCTCGAGGAAGAGGAGGATATTTTCAGCCTGTTGGTGCAGGCGATGAAGACATTTCCTACAAGTGAAGAGGTGCAGCTCCAAGGCTGTGGAGCTCTGCAGTTCCTCCTGGAGAGAGGTTAGTAGCACACATTACCTCTCATATATTATCTTATAGTGGAACAACACAGCTGCTCTGCGTGGCTGGGGTTGCATTAATTCTGTCCAACCCGACTGAGTCTGAGAGACTAGTAACCGAGCCCGACCCAAGTCTGGCAGACCTGTTTTTTTATGTCCGAACCAACCCGAGTCCGACACGGTTAATACTAGCCGAAGCACAGAGCTATTATGCCGTCACACAGCTGTTGTTCCCATGGTTACCGCTTGTCTGTTTACTCATGTCAGCAGTTCAAATAACAGTGAAAGGCAGTTTTTAGCTCTACGCCAGTGTAGCTGGTGTTTTACCACATCAAACACAAAGATTATACACTGTCATCAGCAGTTATAATTATATTGGAAGTGGAGTCTTACTGTTGACAAACTGCTTTGTTTAAGTCTACAACAAGAACTAAATATTTGCTTGAGGTTCCGCAGCGAGTGGCTGCCTTTCCAGTAGCTCATTAACTTTATTCTCATTTTTTTAACCTTACTAACTTTCTTCTACACTTTACTTTTTTTCTATAACTTCTTAAATATTTCCTTGACTTGAATTTCCATCGGGATAAAAAAAGAACCCACCTTCCTACCTACCGACCCACCGCCGCCCAAAATTTTATTTGTTAATACAGAATTTGTCCGAAACCGGCCCGGCCTGTCAGTTTCAGGTTAGCTCATATATTCATACGCCGTTAGTTTGATAAAATTTTCCTCAACCGTAATTAAAGTGCATTCACATGCTCTGTGACTTTCTGAGTTAGGAATTAACTCTTCGCACTTTGATGCATTCAAGAATTTGAAGATCAAATGAAGGAGCATTGACGGTGTTCTAAAGATGTGTTGCATTTTTTGGTTAGCATTTAAGCAATTTGATCAAGATGAAGTTTTCTAGTGACTTCTTTTTTTTCCCACACTGATTTCTGTCAAATTCTCTTTGAACATCCGACAGAGTTAGAGTTAGTGTGACGTACGCACAAAACAGAGAAAACCAGGAGGTTGTAAAATTATTTTTCCCTGGCCACTTGACCAGAGAATTGATAGTCTCCATCTGAATTAGTAAAAAGTTAACCAAACGTTTGCTAGCGTGTGTCATGGTTTGTGCTTCTATAATGCAAAGCCAGCAATTTGTATCACAAAATGTTCAAGTTGTGAACTTCGGCCTTAACATCTTTATTGGTTCTGTGCCTCCAGTAAGTGATGACCATCTTGTGGAGTTCGTGGAGAACCAGGATCACGTGGTGGTTCTGGCGGCGCTGCAGAGATTCCTGGACAGCCCTGAGATACTCATACAAGGCATGAAGGCGCTGCTCCCACTCACTCGTCCTGGTAAGTCCTCATTATCCCCGATATTATTCATGATGCCTAAGAGGGAGGGAAAAGACCCGGAGAACAAACTTTGCTGCGTTATTAGCGAAAGAGCTCTCTCAGATTGATCTTGTAGTGTGGAGTTAAACTGGCTTCTAGAAGGCTGAGTTTGAACCTCTGTCATGTGAGGATGACTCTAAACAGCAAAGCAATGAGAAGATGAAACTAAAGTTTGGTAGCTTATGTCTGAAAAGGAAACCTGCTTGGCATTTTGACAGACATGTTCAGAGCTGCTTTGATAAAACAACCTCCACCGAGTAACCTAAGATGCTAATTTTATTATGCCCCGCCTCCATCTGAGGTTTGAATGGGGTTTGGTCTATCCACATCACTTCAAAAAAAAAAAAAATCTCTTTTTACACATGCTTTAAAAGCATGCTAAAGGCTAATAAGATTTCTTTTTCAGTTGGATTGTCTTTCCTCACATTTGATTTTAGGCTTTTTTCCTCTAATTCTGCCATTATTTTCCTGTGACTGAGGTATTGGTTTATTCACGTCAGCACAAATTGAGTTTTTGTGTCCTCAGACACAAATTTTTTAGTTCTGCCTCACTGTATCAAAATGTTAGAACATCTAATACCATTATCCTTGTCCTCGTCAGTATTAAAACAACCATGAAATATCCATATTTATTTATCATTAATATTATTGTTAGTTTGGTAACTTGTTGGGGGCTTCTAAGGACAAATCCTTAGATTGTGGCAAATCCTTTTAAGTCAAGTTATGGGATGGTGCCTCTATGGATCAGACGTGTTTGTTCAGAACACCCCACGTGCTCGATAGGATTATCATCTGGGGAATTTGAGGCCAATTCAACATGATGAACTTTTGTGTTCATCAAACCATTCATGCCTTTGTCCCCCATGCACATCAATCATCCTCAGCCCAGTTGTCCTTCCTTAGACCACCTTTTCAGGTCCTCATATTTCAACACATAGTCTTTGTGGAAAAAAATGTTCACCTGCTGCCCAATATATCCCACCCATGGACAGGTACAATTTGTAAGGCGATAATCAATGTTTATTTCACCTGTCAGTGGTTATAATGTTATGACCAATCAGTGCATACTCAACATTTTTGAGATAAATATGATTATTCACCATTTTTAGTAGTATGATTACACAAACATTCTTCGCTTGTCATTAAATACACAATGCAAACTATATATTTAAATGCAGTTTATAAACTGGAAATTTATAGTAATATAGTATGAACGATATGTTGTTGTGAGTTTTACATGAGCAGGTAGTAAAATATTACAAGTCAGAAAAACAGCAGTTAGTTACCGTGGCATTGGCCTGAAATTTTTCACATTCTATTTACGGTATATAAATAGTAATTCACTTAGTCTTCTAACGTTTCCATGAGAACATATTCTAGGTTTTTTGGAACAGCAAATTAAATCATTGGAATGCCTAAAGGTCCTTTCTATATTTAATTATATACGATCCTCCAGGAGAAAATGTTTCTATCACTTGAAATCTGAAAGAAAACAAATTAAAGTCGTCTGAACCTGCAAGCTTTCGCTCATTTAAGAAGTAGAACTTGTAGGGTCAGGGTGGTTCTGGCCATTAACTATACGTTTAGTTATTGAATTTATCCCACAGTATTAAAAACAAAAACTAAATATTGCAACATTACCAAACATGTTTGACTCATTAATTAATTACATTCATGAAATACAAGAATATATGTGATAAAATATATATGAGAATACTACTTAAGATTATGCAGTGACTTCCAGTACTGTTGTTTCTGCACCTCATCATCTTATTATTATTCATTGTCTATAATATTCACTCACTCCGATGAATTTGTGTTAGCCTTGCTGATGTAACGGGGTTTGAAGTGAAGAAGAGAAGAACTCCGTGTCTTGTGCAGAACGAAGCTTGATTGCTTAGTGACATGGATTGTTCTAGGAGCACAGCTTTTATTCATACATCCTGTTTTCTGAGTGTGTGTATTTCACAGAACAGGTCCTATCATACCTTGTGTTTGAAAAACACACAGGGCTTATGTAGTGGGATTCTGGAAAAGCATTGTGAGTGGAAGGCCAAATCTGGAAGTACAAACTGAGAAATTGTTCTTCACTGAAAATCTAATTAACTGGAGGATTTAGGCATTCAAAGTAAGTTGTGCCATGACAAAGCCTCAGTCATGGACTTTTCCCGCTTTATTATCTCCATATATGCGTGATTTGTCACAGTTATGGGAGAATTCCAAGCAATTTAGAGATTTTCTTTCTTTGCTTCTTTTTGTAAATTTGCATGATTATTCAGATTTAACTCGACAATTTTCATGTAGGGTATTCGTGGTCAAATCCTTTTTTTTTTACTGCTAAACAAAGCCTACTGTACTCATTCAATAACAAAATGTCACAGGACTTGTCCATAAAAGAAAGAAAAAAACAGAAGGGGACTCACTCTTTCATAATTAGAGACACAGTGTGGTGAAATTGATATGATAATTATTGTATGCATGCAACCCATCCTTGTTCACTGTTCCCAAGTCAGCTATTTATTCACATTATATCATAATGAGTATCCTCATAATCCAAGACTAACTTCTCCATGTTGCCTTTTATCACCCGCATAGTAAGTGTTTGAATCTCTTCCTCATAATAAAGAAGAGAAGCATTCAGGAGAATTACATTTAACACAATTTGGTGAAATTCCTACCTTATATACACTTTATAATTTGGTTAAATGTATTATGAAATGTTGTTGATACGTTTGCTCTATTGCATCTCTATATATATGAGTTGGAATGAAGTTGTAATACAGAAGTTATAACACAGAATTGGTAGATAATTTGTACTTTATGCTCTCTAAAAATCCAAACCAGAATCAGGAAGACAAATCCACAAGGTTGACAGGAAGCCAGTTTGAGGATTTAAAGGCAAATTGGTTTGTTAGCCTATTCAATTTTTTTGTTCAGCAAATAGACCAATCCTTTTGGTCTAGTTATTATGCAGACTATAGTTCTAGTTATTCCACAACCACGATTGTCCCAATGGCATCTAAAAATCTATGGTTGCTGTATGATTTAAAAACAGTTATTTAAAACCTTCTCTAGTCCTTATAATAACATAATTCATACACGATGGACATGAGTGAATTTAGGACAGCCATGCGTTGACCTCTAGGCATCTTCTAATTGAATTATCTTGTTATCTATCCATTCTTTGCCAGAGTATGGAGTTAAACAGGAAGTTGCAGGCTTATAATGGGGGACTGCTGATTTTGGTGAACCTTGCCGATATGATCTTTGGTGTAATTTGCAGATAATTATATTATCTGTGGCTGAATCACAGCATCCTGGTGGGACTGTTTCAAGACACCCCCTCTTATATTGATCCAGTTTATATCAGCTATTTGACAAAGTAAAGTTGTGCACAACGCCAATGGGGGCTTTGAGATTTCCAAACAAAAATAATATCGTATTATATATTCATTTATTGTCTTAATGGGAGGCCGAGGCCATAAATACAAGGATTTGTGTCTATTTGGATAAACACAGTAAGGCTCAAGAGGGTGTCAGATATGGATTTGAACACAGAACCTTTGGTGAATAGGTCTTTGACTGAAATCTTCAAATCCAACTGAACTGTGAATGGCATCATGTATGATTTAGAAAGTGGAGATCACACTTGTTCAGAGATCGAAACATCTTTCCTCCAGGGAGTAACGTGGAGATGCTGATGTCCGGAGGCACTCGGTGTTACAGCGTCATCATTGCGGCCATGGACGCCTTCCCGGAGGTGGAGGAGCTACAGGAGACGGCCTGCTGCCTTTTCAGGAGGTTTACGTCAGGTCAGACCCAGCGGTGAAATCTTTAGTTCTCCCATCTCTCATCTATGAATTTGTATATTTGTTTATTATTTGTACATTTGTCATATTGTTGTGAGATGCAATTTATCGAGTAAATTGCATTTGCACAGAGTTTCTGCACGGTTATTATAGATAGTTCTTTATTTAGAGCCTGTTCTCCCTCTTGCCGTCTGTAAACTGTACAGAAGCATCTGCTGAACATCCAGCAGGATGCTGAACAGCTTCTTCCCACATGTTATTCTGTGTTTGCAAACAATCAGTGAATTGACAATAAGGTGAATTTTGAAATCCAGATGTAGGGAATGTCAGGGAAAACTCTCTTGCCAAAAATGTCTTATGTATGGCAAAGGTACTTACTTAAGGTCAGAGGTTAAAGGCCAGACAGATTGGAGCCAAGGCAGTGAACAATAACTCAAATAATAGTTTGTTTGTAAACCCCCAAAGACGATGCTTCCGTCTTCTAAGAAGAGAAAACTGAGACAAGAACTTGCATAGGCTTGCTAAAAATATATATTTGAGAAATTGTTGCTTGTTTTGATCAGTCTTGCTGCAAAGTTACCCTAGAAATAGGAGAAATAAAACATTAAAATCCCAGTAAAGCCTTAATACTTACCTAATACATAGTTTTATGAACATACCTCTGTAGGGGAAATCAATGACTTATCCCAAGAAGCTTCAGCTGAAATTAGAATCGATGTCCAACAATGGGGGGGATATCTTTAGCATTTAAGGTAAAATATGTGTTAAGAGGGATTGGTAGTGAATAAACCACACATAACACAATAAAGCAACAAACACAAAAAAATGCAATTATGATGGTAATGCTTTTCCCCCACGAGAGGAGTCTCAGTGTGACAGTCACATGACCTCAGTCACATGATCTCAGTATTATGGGGATAGGGTTTTTGGTGCAGCCCCAGTGAAGTCAACATGAAAGCATATTCATCCTGTCTAGGTGGAGGCTCGGGTTTTTGGTGATAGTTGGAGCATGAGGGAGTATGAATGTGTTCCTTTTGGATTGAAATGTCCATGTCGGGACAAAAGCTCAAAGTGGGTTTTGAATGTGGCCCCAATCCGTCCTTACATCCTTTGGGATGTGATTCATCGGAAACTGGCTTTTGAATGTGCTGCGAACAAATCTGCAGCAGCTGTGCGAAGCTATCACCACAATACGGACCGAAATCTATCGACCCTGAGATACTTTTGTGTTCCCACGAAGGAGACTGTAGCTCTGCAGTTTAAGCACAGCAGGAGGATGATTACATTAGGATGCTGAAAAAAGTTGAAGAGAACAAAAACAACTTCTAATGTATAATTAAAGATCCAAAGGGATCCAAGCAGGAACAGCAAATAACAAAAATGATTCCACAAGAGAATGCGATGATGACGGTCATGTCAAAAAATCCTAAACAAATGAAAAATCACATGGAAAAAAAACAAACCTTCAGCGAAAACCAGGAGGAGCAAGAACTCACTGAGCAGATGCGGATAATCCAACAAGGGGATGTATGAAGGATGACATGGGAGAGTCATCTAGACTTCTAGATTTAAATACAGGGAGAAGTAATGGGACGCAGATGGCAGGGAGAGGCAGGTGAATCACTTATCTGGAATGCCGAAGACCAAACAGTGGAACTAATGGGGCTAAATCCGTCGCAAGAGAAACAAAAACAGGAAATGAAAACGTGAGAGATGTGAGTGAGACATCTCTCAAAATAAAACAACAGAAACTGCAAATTTCAAAACTACGAAAAATAAAAAACAGCAATACGTGATAAAAATAGGCGTAGTAAAAATGAAGAGAGACGAGACATCAAAAACAAACTAGTCCTGAAGACAGAGAGACACAGACCTTAATACACACAATCACACATAAGGAGAATAGAATCAAAGGGGAGACAGACAGAAGCGAGGGAGAAAGAGCACAAGTGAAACACATCAAGACAACACTACACAAAACATAAGAAGAACACAAAAACTAAACAGAGGGGAAAAAATGGTAAAACAGATCACACAGAACCAATACATATATAAGTGTAAAGCTAAAAGAGGCACATGGAACAAAACGTTCAAAATAAAAGACAACAGGAAACAGATCTGAACAATGACAACAGCCTTCAAAATAACATGAGAAACAACCAATTGAAAACGAACCAAGAAATGACAGAATGAAGAGAGACATGATGATGAAAATAAACATTCAGTAATATCGGAAAACCAAAACAGAATAACCGGAGAAAAAACCTCGAAGAAATAAAATAATAGCGTTGTGAGAAAATCATTGACAATACGCTGGATTATGGGAAGCGGAACCAACCAGCTTTTATCCAGGCGTACCTAATGATGTGGCCCAACAGTTTCTTACCTTCTGAATGATAGAATGAAAACATTCACATTTAAATGAGTGCCATGAAATAGGTGCTGGTGCCATACCTCTGTTGTTTACATAGTCAGACATTTAAAAAAAGGTGAATAACTTTTCAGGATCTCCTCACTTATTTGGCGATAATAACACTGTTTGTGTTATATCTCCTGATAAGCCAACACGTTTGCCTTGCTGACAAATTAATGTTGATGTTTGTGACCTTGTAGAGAGCTACTACAACATCCTGGTACTGAACGGCGTCCAGAGGGTGGCTGTGAGAGCCTGTCAGTGTTTCCCTGACAACGCCATGCTGCAAGCTGCTGCTCTCTCCTGCCTGGCTGATCTCAGTAAGGACAAACACACACCAACATATTCTATATTTATCTCATTTGTAAATACCCGCACAGTCGGGTTAATCTTATTAACAACAGAACAATGCTTTGACCTCCACGCTGAGGCAGTGCAATATATAACAAAAGCAGCACACTCTGTGTTTTACAACTTTTCTGATTCATCATCAGTTACGCATAATTACCGCCTGTTTTCCATGGTACTGAATGCAAACAAGAATATCTCACAGCCTCGTCCAGGCTGTGTTTATTGAGAGATGTTTAACCCACAAATATGTCTCTGCTCAGTTTCAGTCAGCATCATCTGATCTAGCCAATAATGTTTGACGCTTATCAGCTCAAGTGTCAAGTTTTAGCATAAAGATAATGTGCATCATTGGTCAATAGGTGAATTTCAAAATAAATAATTGCAGGCCATGCTGTCTCCATGTTTTCCAGTACAACATGAAAACTGCTATGTCTTATCAAAAAGCCTTAAATTTGATTTGGTGGACAGTTAATTGATTAAAATGGTTAAAAACCTTGATAGAGGTTAAAAGAGGAGACAGCCCAGGTAACTTAAGAAGTTTCTCCTTGAATTTGAACAGCTTATGGTTCAACCACGCTACCCTCCTACATAAACGGACGTTTGGGGCCACATTGAGGAAAAGAAAGTCAGATATTTTGAATATAAAGTTGAAATATTACGATACTCCTGCTGTAATAACATCAGTATAAATCCCAATTAAGAAAATAATGATAATAATGTACATCATATCGTTTCTTTCTGTCAGCCGCCACCATTGTGGAGAACAAAGCGGTAGCCGAACAGGGTCTGGAGGAAGGAGAGGCGGAGGAGAACCGAGGAAAGGAGGAGGTGGAGGACATGGGCCTGGGCTGGATGGAGGTCAGCTGTATGGCACTGGATCTCCACGCTGCTGAGCCAGATGTTCAGGTCAGTTCAATTTCTGTGGAACTTCAATCTTCTTCAAATATTTCACATCTTTTTGATAACGATAAGACGCCCGTCACAACAGGAAGCGGCAAGCTGGGCCATTCACAATCTGTTACTGCACGGAGCTGGACTGAGCCACTCAGAGGAGAAACAGGATGAGAGGTACACACTGATACCGGAAACACACACTCCCACATCTGCTGCAGAGGAATTGAATGACGGAATGAATTTATTGGTTATTGTCTGGTCGTTTCCAGGACTCCTGTTTACAGACAGTTAATGGTGGCCATGTTGCTCCACTCCTCCTCCACCAGTGTGTTTGAAGCTGCTACCAGTGCGATCGCCACACTCATCACGCACAATAGTGAGTCCTCAACTACACACACTGGCTTTTGGGTTTGAACCTTTTACAGACGAATCGCCTGACTCTGCAGCTGCCAGCGGTTCTGCGGAGCTCAATAGTTTTTGTTTGTTTGTTAGGCTGCAAAAGATTAGGAAGAGATCAGAGTTCAATGGGGTATTATTCATGCATTCATCATGAATTATAATGGGTTCAATGAGATTTGGTTTTGGTTCTGTCGTCTGGGCTTTCTGTTTGTTTGTTAGCTGGTTTATTTGTTTGCGTAATAGTGATTAGATCTCAAGACTTATCCAGAAGATGAAATGGATCCAGAGTATTTTCTTTTACACAAATTCTTTCATGGGGATGCAATGAGCCATCCGACACTGTGTTTGGCTTGGTATGACTGACAATACTTACTATGGTGACGCCACTATATGCCTTTATCTAAATCTGACTGACTTGGTACGATGATGATATTGTTTTACTATGGTGGCGCCATGATAAGCCTTAATATGCATTTGGTTAACCTGGTATGACAACAATGTTTCTTATAATGGCAATGCAGTTGTACCTCTGCTTGGCTTGGTATAATGATTAAATTCCTCACATAGTCCAAGTTCTTTCTTTCAATGAGGGACTACTTGAGAAGTTGTTGGTACGATGGAATGATGATGATATTTTCACTGTCTCAGCCAAGCATAATTCGACATGTAGACTGCAGGGACTGAAGATTTAACCATTGACCTTCCAATTGGGCGACACCCCTTGTGCGTCCTGAGACACAGCCGAGAGAGATTGATGGAAGAAAATGATGTGGTAAAACCAGTAACATCTATCTAATAATAGTCATTGTTTGTAAATACTGTATGTGTGGCCCGTTGTGTTTTTTTGCAGGTAGAATGTGTTCTCTGCTGCTGTCCAGTGGCCTTCATGTGAACCTAGTGGAGATGATGAAGAGACATTCATCGTCAGTGGAAGTTACCATCAGTGCCTGCAGACTACTCAACCTGCTCTTCCAAGGGAGGTGGGCACATTCAACCCTTATATTCTAAGATTTCCTTGTTGGTTTGTGGAATATCGAGTAAATATTAACAGGTTTTAAGCGTTGTTTTCTAAAAAAGTCTCAGACACTGATACTTCATCATGTAGCGTCTCTCTCTTCCTGCAGGACAGCAAGTCTGGATGAGCTGAACATGGCCATGAATCAGATCCTCATTGCCACGAAGATCCATAATTTCCAGCCAGAGGTCCAGCTGGAAGCTCTGCGGGCCAGCCTGGTCTTCCTCTGCCCAGGTAAACTCAAATGTCTCATCAGCCTCTTTCAGATTACTGGTTGTGATATTCAGCACATGCACTCGTCTTCTTAGTCTCAGAAAGGTTATGTCTTCTCTGTCTTCACTTGCTTTCTCGCTTTGTGAATTCCCAGACAGGAGTTTAAGGGAGCATGGCGCCTCGGTCGCAGATCCCGACATGGCTGATGTTTCTCTGAAGGTCCTGAAAAACCAGTGTGTGGTGGAAGGAGCTCACACGCTCTACCTGGAGGTCCTCAACAGGGTACGAACACTCTGACCAAACACAGAACGGCTTCACCTTCTCTCAGTCGTTTCTACAGTTTGATCCTTTAAATGGCCTTTTACATCCTCTGGTACACACACTTTGGAGATTTTCATGTCTCATACACTGCAAATAGAGCTTGTGGTCTTTCCACATAAGCCCCAAACTGATTTTTATTTAAGTGGCAAGGACATCTGTGTTCAAATTTTTTTGTTTACACAGTCCCAAAAAAAATTCAGTGTAGGAGACATGGGGACTGTAGATCGGCCACAGGAGGGAATGTGAGCATTAATGGTTGTCTTTTCGGGGTCAACCCTGAGATGAACTCAACTCTTGTCCAGGGTTTTTCCCACATTAAGATAAGATAAGATAAGATAAACCTTTATTAGTCCCACAACGGGGAAATTGCAGGGTTACAGCAGCAAGAGCATGTTACAGAATAACATTATGTACAATTACATTAAATTAAATTAAATGTGCAGTTGTGGACATGTTGAGTAGTGTATTGTCCCATAGTGCAAAGTGCAAGTGAGGCGTGTGTGTGTTTCTGTGTGTGTGTGTGTGTGTGTGCTTGTGTGTGTGTGTTTTACTAGCAGTGCTGGTTAAATAATAATTTCGCCCAATGTCGGCTGGAATAGGCTCCAGCACCCTCACAACGCTGAACAAAATAAGGCGATTACAGAAAATGGATGATGTTTGTTTTATAAGGTTCCTTGTCTATCGTGTAGTGTTGGTGATTTTGTCTGACAGAGGTTAAAACACTCTAAGTTCAAGTTACACAAACCAGGTTCAGAGCGTTCTAAAGCACTTCAGAGATGTCTGCTTTACCACCACTACAACAAAATATGTGCCCAGATTGAATCCAGTTTTTCCACAGAAACAGATTTAAGTCCAGTCTGAGGAAATATCACATTTAAAATAGTGAATTTCCGTCGATATCTTATTCATTCCTTTTAAGCCCTTTCAAAAGCGTAATGTAGGGTTACCGCTGTCCATTCCTCCATTCGCCCTTGAAAAGTATTTTTATCTACATCTCCTCAACAATCGCTGGACACAATTTAACAAAATCTCCCCCATGATTTGTGGGTCTGCTTCTTACAGCTGGTTTCTTCAGATTTCTTACTTGAACGTATTCTTTAAGAACTTTTTTAAGCTCACATTCACCTCCAGTTTCAAGAGCAGTCAGTTTTTTTCAGGTTTGTTCTTCCATACTGGTTTTAAAATGACGTTGACATCACAAAAACCATAGAGAATGAAGAGCATTGTCACTTAAAAAAAAACCCAGGCGTGATTTTGATGTGAACGTACAAAGACGTGGCATGAAACCAGTCAGAACGTTTTGTTCTCACCCATCACATGAATTACAGTTTCATGTGACAGGGTAGTCATTCATTGCAGAAATGCCACAGTAGGCTCCCACAATGGGAACATTGGGAGGGTACATGCTAATTACATTTCTAAAAAGAATTTGCCACATGGCTTGATAACCCTCTGCCTGAGGGCATTTTTTTTTTTTATTATATGGGTACAACAAATAAGGGAGAAAAAAAAGAGTCCTGTCTCAGTGGGCAATCTAAAGTCATTTAAGTTATTAGCTCAGCCTTAATATCTACCTTTTACAGAGATTAAGTCATGAAGCGTTCCAAAATAGGACCTAAAATGCAAAGAGGACGAAGAGGCAGGAACGCTGTACATTTAATATACACATGATTTAATTTACAAAATTGCAGGAAACTCAAAATGTCTTGGTAGAAAACTTACAAAAAGCCAAAAAACAAAACATGTGTATAAACAAGCTCACACACACAGAAAGAGAAGGAAAAAGAAGCGAAAACAAACACAACACAACACAGAACTAAACCCTTCAAAATAAAACAGGAAACGACCTATAACCCTGGAAATAATTCCACAACAAAAACAAAACATAATAGATTATAAGAATCAGTTTTTGACTAACTTTGTCAGACACATCATTTAACTGTAATATAACAATAATATGTTTCTTATAAATTACTTAGTTTGCTACATATTGATGGGGTAGGTGATTATTATTTATACTTTTTTAGGATCATCACCTCAGAATCCTGGGATACCTGACTTGTCACACAGTCAAATATAACTTCAGAGCAGATGCTGATGTAGTTCTGTCGGATTAGTTCAACTTTATTGATTATTTTTGCTGTAGGTGTTTCTCAGGTTTTACTCAGACCCAAGGAGGAAAGAATACAAGAAAACTAAAGAAGTGTTCCCTACTTTTTCATTATACCTAAAAGCAATAATGATGATAAATGATTAAATGAATGAAGACTTTATTTCGTAATGATCATGTGACTGAGGTCATGTAATGTAATAAAATAACATTTAAATTCGCAAAATTAAATAATACATGTGTAGATGATATTTCATTCGTTCATTTTAAGGGTTATGAAACAGCTGACATAAGGTGAAGGTACAACCTGGACACGCCAGTTCAACTCACACATACCAGCAACCGTCCACGCTCCCAGTGACAACTAGGAGCCATTTCAGAGTAACCGGTTCACCTGCGTTGGATGATTTTGTACTGTGGGAGGAAGCCGGAGCTCCCGGAGAACATTCACATAAACACGGGCAGAACATGCAAACCCCACATCCTCCAGGGTGACATATATGGATTTGAACCTTGAACCCTTTTGCTTTGAGGCAACTGCGCTACCTGCTGCCCCACATGATAGATTGGCCCTCACATAAGTCCATAAAAAGTTCAGTAAAAGCAATATATCACTAATGGCGGGGTTTTTTCTGGGTCTACGTCGTTATTACCAAAAGATAAAATCAAATCTAACAATGAAGCTTGATCGGTCGCTAAGCCCTAAAAGTACCAACTCAAATACTATGAACATTTTCAAGGTTGATATTCAGCTCTGTTTGTGTCTGTGTGCAGTTCATCAGCAGCTCCAGCATACAGCAGTGTGGTCTGAAGGTCCTGTCTGCTCTGGCTGACTGCTCTGGTGCCGTGGACCTGCTCTGCCAACAGGGGGCGATAGACACTGCGCTTCATACACTACAGATGTTCCCACAGGATCGAGGTGTGGTTATTTCTCCAAAATAAAGCAACACTAGATTTTGTCATTGTTCTCATAACAGGGATTTCAATACAAAGTACCATATGATATGATTCACTCCATTTATATAAATGTCATTCCACAAATATCAATCAATTAAGTTTACGTGACAAAATATTCTACTGTAGAAGAATGCTTAGATGGTAAGATGGAGGGTTTTAGGAAAATTCCCTCACATGAAATGTTATTAACTATTCTGATTTCACTTTCATAACTTCACTAATTTCCTAACTTCTTCCAGAAATACACTACTGGGGTCTGACCCTGCTCCACTACCTCGTTTCTAAGAAGAAGCTCTCCAGGATGATTGTACCTGTTCTGGCCTCTGTCGTCGTTGCCTCTCTGATCCAGTACAGAGAGGACTGTGAGCTGCTGCTGAAGGTATGACAGGACAGAATGTTCACAAAACATTTATTTATGTCTTACTGTTAGAACAATAATCAACCCGGTCCAAAATTCAAACTTGATGGCACTCAGAGAAAATGAATCGGAAGGCGGAGGAGGGCGGGTCATTTGGTTGCCGTGGAGGGATTCCATACCATCTTCTTGATTAGACTCAAAATTGTTTCTCCCGTTCCCCGAGAGCTCGTCCACCTCTTTCCCCAAAATGTCATTTCATTCTCTCAATCGTTTATCCTGCTGACAACACACGCAGACAACACTGATCACATGACCTCAAACTAACCCCAGTTGAAAGAGGTGGGTATGATACTTTGCATCCTTGAATATCACTGAATAAAACCCTTGAAAGTTCTTGAATATAATTTGATGTTAAAGGAGATGTGGTGACCCTGATAAATATTACAGAACGCAGACACCGTGTGTGAGACCCTCTGTTCATACGTCCTACAGGGTTTCCAAGTGGCGCTTAGGATGCTGGATGCCTGTTCAGGAGCAGCTGCTGATCTTCAGAAAGAAGATTTTGACAGGCAGATCTTCCTCCACCTCAGAGAAGAGTCTACTGACCAGAGTACCAACCCAGTGAGTTTAACACGATCTTTCTTTCCTCATTACAAACACTTTTTTTAAGATATAACGCCCTTGCCTTCATCTCATTCGTATTTTTTCTCCTTATCGATACTGACGAAAGGGGGTACTACCATTGTAAATCTGACAGCGTAACCACGATACATGCAAGACATGACATGTTCAGCAAAGAGGACATAGTTGGACTTTTAGGGATGTGTTTAATGACCTACCAGACTACTAATGCTTACAAGTTTGCTGATTTATACTTCTGAGGTTCGTAATCACAATGTCCTTTACCATCACATGTTTTTTACCATTCTTTTTTTTTTTACCTGTCTGCCCATACATTTAAGGTTATTGCCAAAATCAGTAGAAAGCCATTTATTAAAAATAAATGCATTTTGATTCTTGCAGCAGATTTTGCGTTTTTTTGTTGTTTTTGTTCTGTTGTGTTTTTTTTTCTCCTGCGTTTGTGCAAGATATGATAACCTTATGTGAAAGACAGACGACACAAGACAAACAAGGACAAAAGGACATTCCGTCAGCTCGATGGTTATGCAAAGGAAATGCCGTTTTATTATGTTTTGGAGCTTATTACTCATTCAAAGGCTGTTTTGAGGGAAAGTTAGTCCTTTGTTGCATTTGTGCAACCATCAGGTGTAGGTGTGACAACTCCCCCTGTGTCATTGACAGATTAATCAAGAATATTGAGCATTTATATCTGAGTCGCTTTTCCTTAAAAACCTGGACAGCCTTTTTCCCGATTCTTGACATTTCCCCACTTTGACCCTCTGCCATGTTATAAAACAGGCCGTGTACACACACACATACACACGTACAGTCTTGAATGACCTTTCTGGCGTGCATGAATACTGTTGAGTTTAAACGTACAGGTCACTTTTGTTTGTCGTGTTCTAAGAAAGTTCCTACTAGATAGATCGTAAAACCTTCACTTAATACACAGATATGTCTTCTCTCTCTCTGTCAGCTGCGTAAGTCTGTGTGCCTGGCTCTGTCTAAGATGTGGTGCAACTCAGAGCTTCACTACAGCATTTTGGAAAAGGCCTGTAAGGAGGAATACACGATGTTGGCTGAGTGTCTGATCGAGCTGGGGGCTGACGTCAACAAGAAGACCAGGACGGAATCTCTCATCTATCAGGTCAGAGGTCACAAAAATGGCACAGGCCAGGATTAGGAATGATATCCGGTAGCTCATACCAGTTAATCAGGATTAATTTATCTATTTATTTATTCCCTCTGTCGAGAGAAATTACATTTGATAGTCATTTAAATAAGATGATACTGTATTTCACTCATGATGGGTTGCTTAAGGATCTATCTGCTCCACCCCTCCACCCATGTCCATGTCAATCTGTTGAGTAGTGGTAATGGCCTAAACAATCCAAAAAGCCTTAACTCTCAATGTTGAAGGAAATGAAAAGAAAAATCCTCCTTCCTCCTTTCTAAAATTTAAGAGTTCTTCCTTGCCATATGTCCTATTTTCCTGAGTTTCACGAAAATGTATTATGTATTTTGTGTAATCATGAAATGCTTTTAGTACATGATAGCAACAGGATCAATACTGAGCTCCACTAGTAGATCAATTAATCAATAATTAGAATAATCATCTCAGTCGGGGTCTCTGTGCTCGGCTTGTCAGGTGTGTGAGAGAGGTGGACCACTCGAACTGGTGGAGCTCCTGCTCAGCCGCGGCACCCATGAGCAGCACCTCCGCAGAGCTCTGACTGTTACTGTGAAGCGGGGCGATGGACCCACCATCATCCTGCTGCTTGGCCGTCTGGGTTTGGACCTCAACAACAGCGCCCTCTGTCTCCGGGGCTTCAGGTTGGGCCGCTTGGACGCCGCTTGGCTCTGTCCCTTGCTGGCTGAGAGAGGAAGAAAAAACAGCCTGCGTGACAACAACAGTAAGGAACAGTTGACAACAGTTGATGGTTTTTAAATATGCAGTAAATTTATTAAATTTATTATTGGAAAAAAAAGTAATTTGATGTGTTGTGACTGATCGAAAAAATATTTCAATCAAATCAAACGCGTTCTGTCTTTCAGGAAAAGGCGTTCGTTTGGCCAGATACATTCAGTCTATCCAGAGGTCCAAGAATAACAGCGGTACTCTGAGGTCCCCGGCTGACCCCTGTCTGACCTCTGGCTACATTTCTGAAGAGAGCGACGACTCCAGCTTCAGCTTTGTCTCCGTAGATGAGGGCCTGTTTCTCATGGATGACTTGGAGAGTGATGGTAAAGCTAAATCAGATCTTGTGTGTAGAACTATAATTAATTCAGCTGGAACATTTCTAAAGACATTTTAATATGTTCCTGATGCCTAACGATGTATGTTTGGTGCATGTGCTGGCAACGTTGGTAGACTAGTTGCCTGGCAAAATAAGTCAAAGTTCAAAGAGTTTTATTTGCCAATTGGTACATTGAAATTCTTAATACGGAAAAAACCCTCTTGATTTGGTGGAATACAGAGTAGAAAAAGAAAGAGCAGCAAAAGTATAACACACCCACACACAAACACCTACATGGAAAGCACTTATGGCATATTGATGGAATAAAGTATGGGGAAGAATAGTCAGACAAACAGAATCATGAGTTAAAGGTAAAATAAACGCTTCCTGTCAACTGAGATCTTACATTTTATTTTTAAACCAGGAGCCACATTTTACACGGAGGGGCCAGGAATAGGTCCAATATCCACATTCATGTCCTTGTTCAGTAAGATTTAGGTATATAGATGTCTCCAGTCATTCCTTGAAAGAAAGAAAAGAACAAAGGAAATATAAAAGGAAGGAAAAAGGAAAACTTCAAAAGCGTATTGTCAGAGCGATTGTTGAATGTATTACAGCTTCATCGTACGTCGTGCAGAATGTAAAGATACACTGAAAAACGACATTGCGATCATGATTCCGACAATGAACTGCAGAGTTCCTCCCCCTGATGATGTTCTGAACCCACCCTGTGTCCTTCTGTAGGGAGTGATTCTCTCTCAGGGGTTCTGTCTCCAAAGCCACACAATAATTCCGCAGAAGAGTTGATGTGCGGGTCGTCGAAGAGGAAGCAGGGCCGTCGCAGGCATGCCAGCGCAGAGGTACCCCTCTTTATTATCATCAGGAATTTTATAGGTTTTTCTTTGGGCTTTAATATAATTAGAATCATAAGCTGGAATATAATTTATATGACAATGAGAATGGTAGAAACTGTCATAACCATTACACTTATGTATTTACCGTTAACACAGAGTATTTATTTATATTGTTACTTTATTTGGGTTGTTTATGTTTTGATATCTGATTCTTTTTTTCTTTTTTTATGTACGTGTAAAGCAACTTTGAGCATTATGAAAAGTGCTCTCTAAAATAGAACGTATTTTTTTTTATTGTTATTATTATTGGTTTAGGTGTCTGAGCTCATCTCTGGACTGTTTTGCCCCCCTTTAAACCCCGCCTTTAGTCCCTTTTTTTTAGTAATAAAAGAGTAAGTGCCATAAAAATGATCAGAAATGATCTCTGATTGATCCTGATTCTTGTCCCTGCTGTCGGTGTTTTCATTCCAGAGTGGTCAGACTGAGACCGAGCCCAGCGAGCCGCTGCATCGGAGGTTTAAACGTTCTGGCTCCAACCAAAAAGGTTTCTACATCAGAATCAGCTCCGCTCCTAAACACTGCTTTGTTTAAACCAGAATTTTATTTTAGGAACAGACATGAGGTACCACAGCATATACACTTCTTTAATTTTAATTCTTCACAAAACTCTAACCCCAAACTCAAATAACAAAACAAAACAATTCAATTCTTAACTTGAAACAGAAATGTATCTGTGTATGGCACAGATAAATGTGTATGGCACATGTCTGCCATACAAAAATCCGATTTGAAATACATCGCTCCCACCTACTAGTATTCGTTTCTGAAGCGAAACATTAAATTCCAAAAGATACAAAAACCCTTATGCTATAGGAAACTTTTATTTTTTTTCTGTTTCCACGATTATAAGTTGAACTTCTGGGAGGGGGTTTGTCTTAAATGAGTGATTTTGCGGCAGATCTCAAAAACTGTTTAAGCGGTTTTCATAAAACTTAATGTCTGCATCTTCCTTGTACTAGAGAGATGGTAGATGGTAGAGATGGTAGAGATGGTAGAGATGGTAGAGATGGTAGATGGTAGAGATGGTAGAGATGGTAGAGATGGTAGAGATGGTAGATGGTAGATGGTAGAGATGGTAGAGATGGTAGAGATGGTAGAGATGGTAGATGGTAGAGATAGTAGAGATGGTAGATGGTAGAGATGGTAGAGATGGTAGAGATGGTAGAGATGGTAGAGATGGTAGATGGTAGAGATAGTAGAGATGGTAGATGGTAGAGATGGTAGAGATGGTAGATGGTAGAGATGGTAGAGATGGTAGAGATGGTAGATGGTAGAGATAGTAGAGATGGTAGATGGTAGAGATGGTAGAGATGCTAGAGATTTTCCAAAAGGTTCATGAGCACAAACACAATGATCTTCTGTTCTTTGTTTCATGGAAGTTCCCAGTTACAGCCATGGTGAAAAGTGTGAAGACCGTTAAACGGCAATTCATGATGTCATTACTTAGTTTGCTTATTAGTGATCAAAATGATGTTCATGATAGTTCATATCATTTTATTTTGGAAGGATGCCACAACCCCTTGGCAGACATTTTTCTTGCTACCCTCCCGAACAGCTTGTGTTGGTTTAGATGTTGTCGGATGATGGTTAGGGAGTATTTCTCGCTCTAAGAGTCAGCTGACTTGAGTGTTTTGCCAGTCGATCCATCCTCCTCACGGTGTGTGGGGTGAGTTTGCAGAGAAATCCTGGTCACTGTTCACCACTTCAGGGTTCGTACTCAACCAGGAGAGCCCAAATATATAAAAATGGTCTGGAAATATGTATAATATAATATATTCAACGGCGTTTTAATCACAGGATTTCCTATGAGGGGCAATATTGTGTTGCACATGTTGATGCTCATAGGAAATTATCAACAAGTCGCCTTTCACAACACCTTTTTTCTTTTATGATGCTTATTTTGCCATTAGAAAATAAGGAGGTTAATTCTTTTAGGGGTGAAGTTTCAAAAAAGTCTGCTGTTTATGATTTGATTCCACATGAGTTAAGTTTCTTATTCTAATACCTTATTATCGAACATTTTAGTTCTCGACTGCTGGCTAACTGTAGCTGATGATTTTTTCACCTCCTCAGTGTTTGGATCTTGTGAAAATGCCGCTCTGCCCAAAGAGAAGGACACCATCCACCTGCTGGACCTGTCAGGTAATGAGTTGGACTCTGTGTCCTGTCTGACTGACAATGACTGCGTCCAGCAGCAGCTGGGACACCTCCTCCGCCTGGACCTGAGCCACAACTGTCTGCTGGAGTTCCCACCAGCTCTGTGTCAGGTAATGCACCTGATCTCCGATCAATCGACTTCATACATGTGGTTAAGGAAATGAACGCTGAAGTGCTTTGTGCTTCTTTTTTTGATTCTGTGCAGAGTCTGAGGAGCCTGTCTCGACTGGATCTGCAGGGCAATCAGCTCCGGTCGCTGCCGGTGGAGCTGCTGTCTCTGCTCTCACTGAGCGTCCTCAACGTCTCCCGTAACAGCGTCGGCCCCCTTCTGACTTTTGACCCAGCTGTCACCTGCCCATCGCTGCGGCAGCTCAATCTGTCTTTCAACAAAATCACCACCTTCCCTCACGCGCTGGGCCGAGCCACGGATCAACTGGAGGAGCTGCTTATGGAGGGGTAAGATGCAGGTTCGAATAGTCTGATGAGCATGATGAGAATCTCCACCCCTCAAGTTCAGTGCTCTGGTGATTTCTTGTTTGGCTACTGTGTGTATTATTGTTCTGCACCCTGGCTAACAGGAAGATAATAAAGCTATTGATTATATTTCTGTCTTTGTCTGAGAATAATCAGACACTTAATTTCCCATGAACGACATGAGGAGCTAAGGATAAAAGGTTCGTCCTATCTGAGCATTAATCACAGTTCCAGAGCATTAGTCTGAAGAAACATGATGTGATGAATTATATTTTATTAAGGGATTAGAGTTATTTTGATCTTTCAATTTCTTTGGTTATATATAGGACTGTGGGAGGGGAACTTGTTTTCAGGGAAGAAACACTATTCGATATTCATCATCAAACTTTCTACACACACAAAACAGCCAAGCACTGAAATCATACCATATGGGTCCATATCTTATCATATGGTATATTTATATTCTTTTCAGAATGACCAGTCCAAATGAGTTCTTTATCTGAATGGGACTTCCTGATTGAATGAAATGCAATGAAGACAATAGAGAATTTCCTTTGGGATTAATAACATTATATCTTATCTCTCATATCGTACCCTATAGGGTTACCCGTATCTGTTAGTGTGTAGGTATGTGACCCGAGAAAACATGGTTACCCATATCTGTTAGTGTGTAGGTATTTGACCCGAGAAAACATGGTTACCCATATCTGTTAGTGTGTAGGTATGTGACCCGAGAACAGTCGATCCACATCTCCTCCAAAGCCGCTGGACGGACCTCAGTTCAATTTCACATCTAATATGTAGGGGCCCTGATAATTGAATTTAAACAATTTTAGGCACATTTGACTGTTTACATGTCGGTTTTCCTGACATCCACCTCTAATAGAGGTCACAGTCATACCAAATTGAGCGCAATACCACAAACAGAAATTACGTTTTTTTTAGAATTCTGTGTCCTTAGACATAGTTGATCTTTTTGGTGTTTTTGTATTCTTATACACTTTTTCTCTTATGTATATCTTGGAATGACAACTTCGGTATGGCTTGTCCTCCTTTAATGAAATTCCCCCCTGGCGTGTCATCCTGACAATTTCATGACTGTTCTTTCTCGACCTATTAGAGAAAACAGGAAATGTGGAAAATTACGGAATTCTAACGCATGATTTCAACAAATGCTGGTTTGTATACGGCAAGGAACGGGGGAAGTACCGCTCTGGAGAATGTCTACATACATCTGTACCACTGAAGGATATTGTTCCTGTGTTTTATGTTTGACATCTGTGGGCGTTATTGTTTGTCCCTCTGGCGATAAGGAAGGCGGGGCTCTCCTATTAATGTTACTTGAATTATTTTGTGCTTTTTTTGAGAGAACAACAAAACCAAATAGTGCAATTATATCTGGTCTTTAGAATTCAGAAAGAATGACATTTGTTTGAAACAATTCATTGCGTAGCAGGCAGTCTTGCACAACTACAAATTACTCCCTTGCTGCACAAGAGAGCAGAAGGCTTCCAGCATGCTTGGCAAAATTGTCATTTTGCATTCTGCATGTCAAATCAGGCTCCTCAACGAAAAAGGCTTTTCAGGCTTCCATATGTTTAATTGCAGGGTGTTGAAGTTCTTCTTCTTCTTCTTCTTTGTCTTTCAGTAACAGTATCACAGAGCTTTGTGAGCCTCTGGACCTGCCGGGGATCAAGCTGCTTGATGTGAGCAAGAACAGTGTGGAGAATGTATCTCCAGACTTTCTGACCGGCTTTCCGAAACTGGAAACTTTAAACATCTCCATGAACAAAATCTGTGAGTGCTGCGCCATCACTTGTGATTAGCTTCATTTATACTGCTTCAAAGCATCGTGCTTTCTTTGTCTGCCAAACGCTCAAGCGCCGTGTGACCCTGGAGAGGATCATGGGGCCAGACACAGCAGTTAGATTTGATTTCAAAATGCAACACAAAATGTTTGAGGACATTTGATCGAAACAGAAGTTACTCCAAAGCTCAGTAGAATCAGACTGCAGTCATTTTGAACTAGACTGATTCTGGTTTATCTGTCTAGGTTATAAAATGTGAATAAGTATTTAACCTCTTAGAATCTGTATCCAGAAAACCCCAAGCTGCTTTCAGTCTCGGTGTTTCTAGTGCAGCTGGTTGCAGCTGCACCAGAAACACTACAATAGAACCTCTACAATAGAACCTCCTCAGAAGTATAAAGTTAGTTTCCATGATCAAAAGAAATTCCAGAAGAGAAGAGGAAAATAGTCATTCATCAGTCCGGGAAGACTTACAAAGCTATTTCTAAGGTTCTGGGACTCCACAGATCCACTTGGAGACACAAAACCTAAAAATGGAAAAGACTTTCCTAGAAGTGACGCACCTTCCAAAATTCCTCCTAGACCAAATTGGAGGGTCATTCAGAGAGTCACTAAAAATCTAAACAAATACATCAAAGGAACTCCAAGCCTCCCTCACCGCAATTAAGTTCAGGGTTGATGGTTCTGCTACTGCAAAGACTCTGGGCAAAAATGGCATCATGGGAGAGTGGCGATGATAAAAGCCACTGCTAACCCAGAAGAACAATAAAGCTTATCTAAATATGCCCCAGCAGAAAATGGTGAACATCATTATACCAGTGGATAAACATGGAGGTGTATCAGGACTTTGTGCTACTTGAAGGTCATGACGACTCACCCTAATTGTGGTGAACACCAATGCTGCTCTCAGAAAAATTCTTGAGAAGTTCGTCCGGTTATCACTCTGCGAGTAAAAGCTCAAGCAAAAGTTTTCATGCAGCAAGACGATGTTTGGTTGCACTTGTTGCTGCTTAAAGTCACGTAACTAGCTATTAAGTTCACAGGGGCCTTTTTCACGCCGGTCATTCAGGTATTGAATAAAAACCCAGCTACAGAGAAGACACAAGCTAGTGTACTTCTAGTGCCGGTCGGAAGCCCGGATAAATGGGGAATGTTGTGTCAGGAAGGGCATCCGAAGTAAAACCTTTTCCCTGCCGAAAGAAGATTTAAGTATTAGATAAACTTCAAATGATCATTTAAAAATAGTATTTTGTATTCATTTCAGTTGCTTTTATTGCCTTCATTGAATAATGGATCAACATTCCATTGAATTGTTCTGTGTTGTGTAGATGGTTTGTTGTTTTACATTAAAATATCTTTTCATTTTCAACAGGTTCCCTCTCATATCTCCCGTCCAAGATCACAACCCTGAAACTAGCAAACAACAATTTTACAGAAGTGTCTGAATCTATACTTAATCTCCCAAAGTAAGTCAGACTCTGGACTGCTTCTTACATTTACATACATCTAAAGTGTTTAGGTCCACTGCTAAAACCAGCTCACTCTCAAAGCTTGTTTTTTTACCTTTTGCATTTGATTCTCATTACTCGATTTGTCCAGCTTGCGGTCAGTGGACATGAGATCCAATGAGATTGCAGCACTGCCAGGCCCTGATCTCTGGAAATCCAGCAACCTCAGAGAGCTGATGTTCAGTCAGAACTGCATCAAACATCTGGATCTGAGTGGAACGGTCCAAAAATGGGCCAGACTTGAGAAACTCCACTTGGGCAACAACAAGCTGACAGAGGTGCGGCGTCCTTCCAAAATAAAATGATATGAACTATCATGACCCTTATTTTCATCACTAATCTGCAAACCAAGTCATGACATCACAAAATGCTGCTTAACGTGCTTCACACTCTTCACTATGTTCGGTTACTAGGAACTTCCAATAAAACAACAACTGATTAACTGTTTGCGGCATTGTCAGCTGGATTCTAACCCACTGAAGGTTTTCTATATGTGATGGACGACTTTAATTTGATTGTCTTTACGCAGATTCCTCCACAGATCGGCCTGCTGGAAGGCCTGACCTCCCTGGATGTGAGTCGTAACGCTAACCTACGCTCCTTCCCTGATGAGATGGGGAAGTTGGGTCGTCTGTGGGACCTGCCGCTGGACGGCCTGCAACTCCAGCTTGACCTCAAACTCATCGGCAGCAAGACTAAAGACATTGTCAGGTCAGAGGGTTTGATTCTTGTCAATACATGTCATATTAAATCTTTGATTTATGACAAGCTAGTGTTGAATTTGTCTGGAAGAAATCAGATGTAATGAGTCTAAAAAATAAGCAACATGTTTCCCCCACCATCCTCCAGGTTCCTGCAGCAGCGGTTGAAGAAGGCGGTGCCATACCACCGCATGAAGCTCATCGTGGTGGGGAATGCGGGCAGCGGGAAGACCACCCTTATCCATCAGCTGATGAAGCTGAAGCGTTCCCAGTCGAACCCAAAGCAGGCTGCTGTCGGTATTGACGTCCGGGACTGGACAATCAGGGAACGGGACAAGAAGAAAATGGTGCTGAACGTCTGGGACTTCTCAGGTTAGCCAACAGATGGCGTGAGACTGCTTTCATTCTAAAAGCACTCCTCTTTGTTGACATTGTGTATTTAAAACTTGAACATGTAAAGAGGCAGACGTTACAGCACTGATGCCCTCCTGAGTCCTGACAGCAGGGCACGGCTACAGAGATGTTTGTGGATCAGAGTGGAGGGAATCTAAATTCCTGGAGATAGTTGATGCCAAATGTCAAACTGACCGGAGGAAAAAGTTTCATTCAGGTTAAAATTCTCTTTCACAAGACAGGCAGCAGCAGGTACAAGCAGTGTTGCAGACATACAGAAATGAGTTTTCAAATTAGTCATAAAATATCAAAGTAAATCATCTGTGTTTGTCGCAGGTCACTATCATCAGACATTAAGTAGGGGTTGTAGGTGTCAATGAGACCGATACAAGGAAACCATACCATGGCTTTAAATGCAACCCGTGAGATTCTGCAGCTGATTCTAGGCAGAGGGAGCAGAACACTTAGATAATAACTTTTTCATAGTTCAACATTGACTTTAGAGACGGACAGTGGGAATAAGTCCAGGGTGTGAAGATCATAGCTCCCTCGGTGATCTCAAAGGAAATGAAAAACAAAAATATAATAAATAAAGCAAACCTTTATTTTAGAATAACTGCCCCAGACAATCTACAAAATGTCACATTAGGTACCGAGATGCGTGTCGCCATTTCAGTGCGAATGCAGATGTCAAATGTGGTTAAACTTCTTCTTCCCGAGTTTAATAATGAGCTGGAATGTTGTGTCACAGTGACCATTCATATAAAAACTGCCATCTCATTATCTTTTACATTTTGCAACTTGACTTGTGCCCAGAGGCGTAGAATTCCAGATTCCATGTCGACTTTAAACATCAGGACATTATTCTTATCAGCCTGTAAATAACTAAAACAAGAAACTACATCTAAAATGATTGATGTCTGGTCCTGTGTCTCATTCCAACTTCTCACCGCTTCAAGTCCAAGTGAATTAAATCTGTAGTTACTTTTAAGACGATTAAAGCAAAAATTATAATACATTTATGTCCCCTCATAAAATAACGCAATACAATACAATAAAAAATAAAAAAAAGCAGAGAATTTTGAGAGAGGTACGTATGTGGGCATACTATGTACTGGTTTCACTTCCTGCTTCTTTACCCAACAGGTAGGGAGGAGTTCAGCGGCTCTCACCCTCACTTCCTGACTTCCAGAGCGCTCTACCTGGTGGTGTACAACCTCAGCAAAGGAGCCAGTCAGGTGGACGCCCTCAAACCCTGGCTCTTCAACATCAAAGTGAGTCATTGTTACAACTCAGCTCATTGGCGAAAAGGGAGGAAACATGTTTTTGGTAAATAAGCTTAATTTGTCTAGGTTTTCTCTCATCATTTTTTCTGAGCGTAAATGAAATCATTGAGATCAGATTTAAAGGTAAAATCATTTTAGGGGCTTCTGTTATCTTTAAATAAAGCTTGAACTCCTCTTCATTGCAGGCTGTGGCTCCTCTGTCACCGGTCATCCTGGTGGGAACCCACACAGATTCGAGTGAGGAGCTGCAACTGCAGGCCTGCCTGACCAAGATCAGCGAGGAGATACTGAACCACCAGGGCTTCCCTACCATCCGGGACTACCACATGGTCTCCGTTTGCGAGGACTCCGACGCCATGACCAAGCTCCGCAAGGCAATCATCAGGGAAGTCACCAGCTTCAAGGTAAAAGGACACACACTGCTGATCAATCCCTCCTTTTCTCTCTCCTCTCATGCCCTCAACACCACAAATCCTATTCCTCTGGCAGATCCAGGGCCAGCCTGTGATGGGCCAGCTGGTTCCAGACAGCTACGTGGAGCTGGAGCGCCGAGTGTTGCAGGAGAGAACCAGGGTCTCCCCAGAGTTCCCTGTTCTCCGGCACGAGGAGCTGCTGCAGTTCATCCAGGAGAGTCAGCTGCAGCTAGAGGAAGCTGAGCTGGCCCACGCCATCCACTTCCTCAGTGAAGCCGGTACATTTATTCAAAGAACACTTTTCCAAAACTGACATCACAAAGAGGATTATAAAAAGATAAAAAGTTGGGAAAATAAGCAAAGGAAGAAGTAAGCGATAAATCAACATGGCTCAGTTAATACATTTCAGTAAAAAGAGTGAAATCTCTTCTAAATGTTTTAAGACAGGATTTAAAAGTGCTTCAGTGCTTCAGAGCATCGATTGTCACTACTAGATTTTCTCTGGGCTTCAGGAATGGATAAAATATATTTTTCAGTACTTCCAGGCTACAGACTGGAACCTGTGCAATTTGCATATTCGGCATAGAGAAAAGCCATGAAGTGCCTTGAAGTTTTACATTCAGATCCTAAATAAGTGTTAAGAACCAATCCGAGGTGGATGAAACGGGTCACTTGTTTTGGAACTTGTTAAACACCTTGTTGAATATAGACCGATATCCTGAATGTCCACAGCCACAAGTAAGGAGGGAGATCTAGTAATGGGTTCCATCTGTCTGTCCTTTATATTGTTTTTTCCAGAGCATAACTCCAAAATGTTTGATTTAGAAAAAGTAATGGGTACAACTTAAAAAAAAAGGTTATTTTTGTCAGTGAATTGCACCTGTGGCCCAGCTCATGAAATTTCCTGGATTGTGGTTTATGCCCCTCAGCATCAGTCTTATTATTGTTCCATCATGACGGTTATAGCTGCACGCAGCAGATTGAATTATGCAGAAGTGCCTGCAGCTGGCCGAGAACAGGATGATGTGTCCTTCTGTGGAATGATACATCATAACTATATGTTTAAGGCTTCAGAAATAGGAAAAGGGGAAATTTTGCTCCTCCATAAAACACTAAGATGTTATTATAAATGTAATAAATGTCTCAAATATGGACAGAAATGATTTGACTCAAACGTGGCTGATTTTTCTTTTCTGCCATTGAAGGGGTTTTGCTGCACTTTGATGATCCAGCTCTTCAGCTCTCAGACCTCTACTTCATCGACCCGCAGTGGTTGTGTCACATCATCTCCCAGGTATCCTCATCCAAACACACAGAGACGTCAAATGTGCCATTGTCTGGGTTCAGACAAACTGTGCTTCCACAATTTCAGATCCGGGCTCGGCTTGGCAGGATGATTCTGCCTGTAGGTTTTTTTAGATCTAATTACGCGGTAGATCATCTAACCTGTTTATATTATTTCCTCTGCCATGGTGGTTGTGGTTTCACCAGAGCCTGTGTGTTGGCTTGTTTGGCTGTAAACAGGGCTACACAAACACTACCTGGTGTGTTTTCATGGAAGTTGGTAGGGGTTGCAGGGTTGAGCATTTGTGAGGGAGTATCTGGAGCACAAATTTTTCGTTTCAAAATATATTATCTTTATTCATACAGATAAGACAAGATAAAGGCTTATCATATCTTATCTCATCTCATCTTAGGAAAAACGGATAAAAGGCTCAGTCAATCAATCAATATGCGGAATGAGAAGGTCTGCTGTAGCGACCCCTAAAGAAGGGAAAGAGCTTTTTCATGTAAAACATTCCAATGGTAAACAGTAGATGTATAACTGAAAACAATGCAGACATCTTTCACATCATTAACATATCATCCTGAAGTCAGAGATACAGTCATAACACTGGGCCTGAACAAATCCGGAGTGACGGCCTCATAAAAGCCCGTTATTGACCCTCGTATGCAGCTCCTTAATCGTGAGCCCATGTGTCAGAGTTTCCAGTTGAATAGATGCTGTTGTTGTCCCCTGTGTAGAAACTGACCTTGAAGAGCTGTGGATTGTGGGAGCCTCCTAAAGGAGTCGTCCAGCGATCAATGGTGGAAAAGTTTCTGTCCGACACCAAATGTTTCCCCAAGAGCCACATGACAAAGTTCTTCAAACTGCTGGAGAAGTTTCAGATCGCTCTACCCTTTGGCGAGGATCAGCTGCTGGTACCCAGCTGGTATGTTCAGATGTGCAGCCACAGGTGTCTGTGTGTTTGGAGTCTGCTGCTGATATAAAATCATCATGTTTGCTATCTCTGTCCCCCTTTCTCTATGCAGTTTGTCCAAACACAGGCCGGTGATCGAGCTGCCTCACTGTGAGAACTCCGAGGTGATCGTGCGTCTTTATGAGATGCCGTACTTCCCCATGGATTACTGGTCACGCCAGATCAGCCGCTTACTGGAGTTCTCTTCATACTTACTTTGGGGAAAAGGTAAAGAGAATACATGAACTTTTCCCACAGGTATTAATTCACAGTAAGAACCAAGTGATTTGGAAACTTGCTTATCTTGTGTGTTTACCCAGAAATAGTGGTGCGACCCAACCGGATCTACTGGAGGAGAGGGGTGTACCTGAGCTGGTCCCCAGAGGCCTACTGCCTGGTGGAGGCTGCGTCAGTGGAGGACAACCCCTCCAGCTTCGTCAGGATAACTGTGCCCTCTTCACGGAAAGGTTCTGCCATTTAAAAACTTTCAAGCTTTTCTTGAAATTATTCTGTGTGAATGAGTTAAAGGGATGTAAAAGGTTATTTTGGGCTTTTTCTCAAGCCAATGTAGCATGTTTTTATGAAGCACCCATTTACTGTAATGATATATTCAGAGGGAACCTGCTTTAATCGTGCAAATGTTACTGTAGGATCATCAGACATATTCAGAACTCATCAGAGTCCATTCTCCTCTATGATGCTTCTTAAAGTCTTTTTTTCTTCCGTCTTTTTTGGAATACAAGGTTGTTTCATACAGCTCCAGGTGTCTGCCTACAGAAACACTGATCAGCCATAACATTAGAACCACCTGCCTGCTGTTTTGTAGGTTCTCTCTTCTGCCAAAAAAACTCTGTGATGCACAGTGTGCTCTGACAACTTTCCATCGGAGGCAGCATTAACTCGATACTCTGGCTCTCCTGAGGGCTCAGACACCACAAACTAACCCTTGCTCAGCACAGGCTCCCATGACCCGGTCGCTGGTTCACCAGGTGTCCTTTCTTAAACCAATTTAGTAGGCACTAATCCCCGCAGACGGGCAACACACCACAAAACCTACAGCTCTGACGATGATCCAACACTTCAACTTTGAAGACATAAATGTTCATTTTTATACTTATATAAACCCACTGGTACCATTGTAACAAGATAATCAATGTTATTCCAGTCACGTCACAGTGATTTTAATGTTATTACTGAATGTGTACTTTACTGTAGGCTGAACAAAGGTATTGAGGATATTTCAATTCTTAGACAGATTGATTGATTGATTCCATAGACAGATTGATTGATTCCATAGACAGATTGATTGATTCCATAGACAGATTGATTGATTCCATAGACAGATTGACAGCTGTTTGTGATGGAGTCGGATCAGTCACGTTATGACTGGTCAGATCCAACTCCACATAATAATAATAATAATAATAATAATAATAATAATAATAATACATTTAATTTATAATGCACTTTACATTTGGATCAAATCTCAAAGTGCTACATAACATCCTCAGTGTAAGATGGCAACACTGGCATCTGGGTCATTATATCCTCTTTTTTTTACAGGGTGAGGAAGTAGAAACATTCCCTCCATCTTTATAAACAGTCAATGATGGTACTATTAAAGTATAAACAGACAAAACTGGCTGCCCTACTAGAAATCAGAAGCATCAGTGTTTGTGATAAAAACACCTTCTTAAACGTTACATAGTTTGGTAACTTTAAAAGTTACTTTACTGTCAAAAGTTCAAGATTGCTCATTGTTGTCCCTCCTCCCCTCCAGGACGCGTGCTGCTGGGTCAGGTGGTGGACCACATCGACTCCCTGCTGGAGGAATGGTTTCCTGGCCTGCTGAACACTGACGTACACGGCAGTGGTGAGGCTCTCCTGAAGAAATGGGCTCTGTACAGCTTTGAGGATGGACAGGAGTGGAGCAAGATTCTGCTTGAGGACCTCTTCACCTATTTTGAGACTGGTACATAAATCACACTGAGATCAAGTGAAGAATTTGTCTTTTTTTTTTTATCCATAAAAGTACATAATACTTTATGTCCAAGGAACATTCAGGCGCTCCTCTTTTTACTCATTATTTCTGATTAAGATTTTCTGCTGGTGAATCCGGAGGACCCCCGCTGCACACTGCCCATCTCTCAGATTGCTCCTGACATAGTGCTGAGTGACCAGCCTGCAGGAACGATCCTGGACAGCGAGGAGCTGGATGTGGACATGTCTAAGGAGAACAGGCTCGGTACATAATCATTCCTCCTCTTTTTCAGTGGCTGATTATTATATTAGTTGGTTTTGGTAAAATGGTACTCTTGTATTGAGCCCCAAATGTAACTATTTATATCCCAAACAATGTTGAATTAACATGTTTTTACATAATGTCTTTACAGGGGACGGTGGCTTTGGTGCTGTGTATCGAGGCGTCTACAAAAACGAAGAAGTCGCTGTGAAGATATTCAACAAGCACGCATCTGAGCTTTACGTCTACAGACTCCTCAGACAGGTACCGCTGAAACTTAAAGGTCACTGATAAATTTACGTAATCCAACAATGGGGGTCCATTCATCTCAGATCCAGAGTTTACTGCCTTCAGTCCACTTCTTTTAAGTTTTTGTTTGCTGTTTCTCACAGGAACTGGTGGTGTTGGGTCGCCTCCATCACCCCAGCCTGGTATCTCTGCTGGCAGCGGGCTCCGCTCCTCAGGTCCTGGTGATGGAGCTGGCTCTGCGTGGCTCACTGGACTCCCTGTTTCAGCATGACAATGGCCGCCTCAACCGAAAGCTCCAGCACAGAATTGCGCTGCAGGTGGCCGACGGACTCAGGTAGACTGTCAGGGATGAGGAAGGGGATATAGGAGTTGGTTCCGTAATTTGGTTGCGTTACAGTTCTGGTATTAAATACTGAATTTGGAAGTGTCGTAATAGGGGCGTAATATAAATGATTCAAATAGTGTTCATTTATTTGTTCCGGAACCTTTACATTCCCGTATCCCATGTACTGGAGTGGTGCCCAGTGATATTCTGGGATTATTAAACCTTTAATTTTTTTATATTTTAAATTATTTTGTTATTACTATTATTTCATCAGATGTACAATTAACAAGAATTGCAATTAGCACTGACAAATTAAATGACTTATTCATGTCTTTTTCAATGAAATACTGAGCCTTCCATGCTAGTTTTTAACTCCCGGACATTTTGGAGAGTTATTGAGGCTTCCATGTGTGATTAAGTTCTTTCAGAGTTCAAATTACAATCTAATACTTCCCGGTATAAACATGAGCTCAGAGTTCATCACAGGGTCAGTCCATTGAGAGACAAACAATTCACATGCACAATCGCAACTACGGGCAATTTCAAGTCATCAATTCACCCACGCTTCATGTTTTTTAACTGTGAGAAGAAACCGGAGGACCAGGTTTTCTGGCGGATTGAAATTGAGGCTCGTTTTGCCGTGAGAATGATGACTGGATAATAATTGGCGTTACGACTTTGTTGTCACATTTTGAAAACGTCCAGGTTCAAAGTTACCCCCTCTGTATGATCAGGTACCTTCATTCAGCCATGATCATCTATCGGGACCTCAAACCCCACAACGTCCTTCTGTTCAACCTGAAGACTGACTCCGAGATGATCGCCAAGATTACGGACTACGGCATCGCTCAGTACTGCTGCAGCATGGGAGTGAGGAGCTCCGAGGGAACACCCGGTGAGACGCGCGTCTCCTAAAGGCTTACAAATCCCCATAAATGTTAGCTTTTGTGTATCTTTGTGTGAAATTGACGAATGTGTTTTTCGCAGGTTTCCGAGCACCGGAGGTCGCCCGAGGTAATGTAATCTATAACCAGCAGGCTGATGTGTTCTCCTTCGGCCTGCTGCTCTACGACCTGCTGACCTGTGGCGAGCGCATCTCTGATGGCATGAAGTTCCCCAGTGAGTTTGATGAGGTGGCAGTGCAGGGAAAACTTCCAGGTAATGAAAAAAGGATTTTTCTTTCCTTCAGCATGAACATGAAAGCTGTAAGCTGTATTCACCGTGTTACACCGTGTCTGAGAATATCTACTGACGCGATTCTCTGTCTTGAACACAGATCCAGTAAAACATTTCGGCTGCTCACCGTGGCCCGTGTTCCAGGCGCTGCTGAAGGACTGTTTGAGTGAGAGCCCTCAGTGTCGACCCACTTCTGCTCAGGTTAGGATCTTAAGACTATCTGTTTCGGTTTGGAGGCTTCTGCTGCTTTAATAACATCCGCCAACAAGAATTTAGGAGTATATTTAATCTTCCAGGCTTTTTTTTCTGTTTGTCTGCAAGAAACCATCAAATTTTTTCAATGGATTCTGTTGAAATGTTGTGTGGGAGTGGATCTTGGCACGGTACAGATTCTGCACAAATTTTCCCTTTCTTGAACATCATCAGATTTTTTAAAACATTTTAGCAATATCCTTCAAATTAATCAGGGGCCAATCAAAATTAAAAATACCCAGGCATGGAAAACTCATGATGTTCACGCACAAGGTGCAAAGTGAATCCAGATCCACATCATGATCCTGTTCTGGGAGATTCAAATCCATATTTGCAGGTGTGCTTGTATTAGGTTAGCGCTTTTATTTTGAGATTTAATCGAAAGATAGATCTGCCATGATGCAAAATCGTGTTTTTGTAGATACCTCATGAACTGCTGATGATAAACACAGTGCCAGGATTAGGTTTCCAGGGATGAGGAGTTCAGAGAGAGGCAGAGAAAAGTGACATCATCATCACCATAGTGATTTCTATTACCTTGGAGTGATGAGGCTCGGTCAACAATCATTTCTACTGAGAAATTTCAGTAGAAAATTTCAATAAATGACATTCTGGCTGGCAGCATCGCAGCATTCATTATAGAAGGACTTTCAGAGCCTGCTGAAAACACTATTCGTGGTTCCCATTTCTGTGCAGGTGTTCGATAGGCTGAACTCAGCCGAGATGTTGTGCCTGATGAGGGAGATGACAATTCCCCGGGTGTTCAACGCTGAGTGCTTCACAGTGAGCTCGGACAGCCCTGACGTCCCATCAAACAGCCACAGAATCTGGCTGGGTGGAGGCAGCAGCAGCAGGAAACAAGGCTCCGTAACAGCCGTGGACCTGGCCACCAACACCGTCACCACACAGGTAACAACTAAAGATTTCCTAATGCTATCAGATTATTTCCTCCAGCAAAGGAGGTTATGTTTTCACTCCTGTGAGTTGGTCTGTTTGTTTGATTGTGAGCCAGCTTACGGAAAATTTTACCAAGATGTTGGTTTTGGCATATCCTGATTTAGATTTTGGTGACTTTGGGTGTTTCGCAGCATTTCAAATAAAGTAAAAAAAAAGAAAAGCCGTTTGGAGTGGTGATATCACAATGTGGCTAGTTGCCTTTGATCCTTCAATGTTGTTTTGGGGGTGGAGCTGGGGGCTCAGTGTGCTGAAGAGAGACGCTGAAGTGGAAGGTGCAGGAGTTTCACTGATGATAAAGATTGTAGTCCTCCTACTGTTTTTGGGAAACCACAAAGATACTATATTTTACACAATGACATAAATCATTTCCTACCAGACCAACCAGTCAGTCCAACCGGATGAACAATTATATCACAACTTGTAGTTGATATTTGTTCCCTTGCCCCTCCAGGATATTGACACCAGTCCCATCCTGTGTCTTGTGATGGTTCAAATCCCAAACGAGTCCTGTGATTGGCTGGTGGCAGGCACCCAGCTGGGCTCCCTAGTGGTCATCAGCACTGAGGACATGTCGACAAAGCATCACCTGCAGAGCGTCAACGACGCCGTCACCTCGCTGTACTTCCATGCGCACCCGCGTCGCACGTGAGTATCTTTAAAATCTGATGCGACACTGCAAAGACCCTGTTTATTGACGCCTCTGTTTATTATATGAATACTCACTAATCCTCCACTCATCAGTTGTAGTGACAACTTACACATTTAAAGTGATTATAGCGCCAGTTTGGTAAAAGATTTGTCCAAAGCAACCTCTAGAAAATGTCAAAGAAGACACAGATTTGGTCAACTAATACTATCCAGAGATGGTTTATGGGTGTTCAAGAGAAATAATACTTGAACTGGCTCATCTTGGGAAATAAAACTTTGCAATCATATGTATATGCTTTTCCACCTGTGGTATTTGAATTTTAAATCAGGGCTGTTAGAGGAGAAAACGTCAATCGTTATTATTTTTATTGTTTCGAAATAAATAGATGTTGAGTTGGAAACAGTTTGAATTTCATGAGAAGTTTCTGCATGTGACATTATTACAGATTTGTGCTAAAGCAAGATAATTGTGCTGATATGAAATCTTTTTAAGATTTTATTTGATTTATTTCCTTTTTTTAGCCAAAGAAAGAATTACTTGCTGGTTGGGACAGCCGATGGAATGCTCACTGTTTATGAGGACTCTGTGCTCAAGGTAAATAACTAAATATGAAACTTTAAATAAATTTACGTTGTGGGTGCATTCTCATACGATGATTTTTTGACATGACAATGTTACGAAGATTCAACTCAGATTTCATGCGGACCTCGTCCTCCTGTGCTGTTGAAGCGTCTCGATGTTGTCTCCAGCATCAGTTAGGACTTTCATTCTCCTCTGTTGTTCTTCCTTCCAGCATGAGGGCGGTCAGCCAGTTAAAACCCTGTCTATAGGAAACGTCAGCACTCCTGTCATGTGTCTGGGTCAGTCGGTACATTTGCTGGACAGCCGATCTGTGTGGGCCGCCTGCGGGACCAAGATCGTCTCCTTCACAGCCAACTACGACGTTTCCAAAAGCATCAACACGAGACCAAACCTCATCTTCCAGTGAGTCCGTCTCACAACAAGCACCTAGTTGGTGAATGTTTAGAAAAAACAGCTCCGGTTTTTATCCCGAAATGGTCGTCCGTCTCTCTGTTCGTCCATAATCCTTTCTATCTGGAGAAAATCTCAAACTTTAGATACTGGTTTCACCAAACTCTACACACGCATAAACCATGAGAAGCGGTTGAGCCTGTTGATATATTCAATATTTTATATATGTGTGTTTCTGTCTTTTCCATATAAGTAGGATGTGTAAGGTGAGCCTTAATGGTGGTTATCTGGTTGAAACATATCTCATAAAATATAAATGAATATAATATATATGTATAAATAAATAACTAACTTACTAAATATATGAATTAAATAAGCAACTAGCTAAATAAATAAATAAAAACAAATAAACAACCAACTAACTAACTAAGTATGTAAATATAGTGTGTTATAAATAATGATTAGTTGGCATCTGGGTCCACTGCAGCGGGTCCAGTTAGAAATACTGGATTATGAGCTGAAAAAAGGCTAAATGCAATCGCTAGCAGGGAGTTGACTAGAAGCAGGTGATGACAGTCACACCATCCAGATGCTCTCAGGACGGCGAGCACCGAAGAAGAGTAGGAGTCTGAGATCAAGAGGGATGCGAGTCATGAGACCAAAACAGGAAACAGATGCATGAACAGATTAGATCAGCGGAGAAGACGACAGAAGTACTTTGACAGGATGTGACGATGATAATAAGTTATGCCTTTTGATATTCTGACTTTTCTTCAATTTACAGATAATGTAACTCCATTAAAATATCCACACAATATAAAGGAGGCAGTGCTCACGAGAGGAATTGGAATGTCTGTATACTGATAGATTGCTATATAGTGTCTTGGGGGTGTTGCGAGGGAGGGATATGTCGCCTCCAGACAACTCATGTTGAAACTGGGAATGCAGTGGGAGAAACCTTTCCCCAAGAGACCAAAACTACCTCTGAACCTGCTGTCTGAGTTTTGCCAGCCTTTAAATCAACAGACTTCTCCAACAAACTCAAACTCAAACTCTCAAGTATCTTTCAAATTCTCTGTAGCCAGTATTCTCCTGCAACTTCCAGTTCAGCGTCTCTGTTCAGCCCACTGAGCCCCTAGCTCCCCCACAGTCAGAATTGATCCATAGTGAATGGATCGGACTTAAAAGAGGAACTTGCACTCATGCGTCATAAATCTAGCGGATTAACCAACAACTCTTCCTGAGAAAAAGGAACTAAAGAATGGGCAATAGAAGACGGTAAAGTTCAAAGTTCAGGTCAGTCATCATTGTTGTTATTGTTATTGGTTTGATGGAGTGGTTTTGTGTGTGTGTGTCCATCAGGCACCAGCGGTTGTTGGGAAGTGAAGCGTGTGTCTCTCGGATGGTTGTGGATAAATACATTTACCTGAGTAAAGCCGGGACGACGACTGTAGAGGTCTGGGATAAGAAGAGTGAGAGGATGGTGGACTGCATGGACTGTGCTCAGATCATCAGGTACACACTAACACACGCACACACACACACACACACACACACACACACACACACACACACACACTTGTTTGTTACTGGACTTGAAGCTGGTTCCACTTGTAAGCAGTCGCAATGTCTTTTGGGTTTTTGCCCCTACAGAGTTTTTTTCTCCTAAATAATCACAATACATTTTATAGAATACTATAGAATAATGATATAATATTAAATACAAACAACAAACAGCAGAACTTCCTGGCTGATAAACATTTTATAAAAATCTAGTTACTCAATTTACTTCAAAATATTTAAAGTATATTCCCAAACAAAGTAGATCATTAAGTTTACTTTGCTACGTTGTTGTCCCCGACAGCAAGGGTGTATCCTTAGAAAGGCCCCAATCTCCTGCGTTGTACACGCCCTAACCCTAACCCTTCTTTTCTTACTCACACGTGTTTAAATCCGTCTAAAACCAGACGTTCTGGAGATTCTGTTTTCTTCTTTTTCATGACTGTGCTCTAAAGTTGATAACGTCTCTCCCTGCAGACACGACTCCGGCTCCAGAGGCAAGCCGGGCAGAGATAGGGAGCTGCCCTCTGAAGTGACTCCCTCCTGGGCCAGGGTGAAGGCCCTGCTGGTGCAGAGCGCTGCTACTCTCTGGATCGGCACCAGAGGGGGCCACCTGCTGCTGCTGGAGCTCTCCAAACACCAGACTCTGCATGTCATAGGCCCTAGCTGTGACTCAATCCGCTGCATCTCCTCTGCACATATAGGTGGGTGATAAACTTTTGTTGACCTATTTAAAAAAAAAGAAGATTTTATACCAGATTACTTCAGGAGCCACGTGAGCAAGTCAAAATGACGTGTTGTTACTGTAACAGTTAGGGTGTTTCTGTGGAACTGGGTCATTTATTGTTCACAGATATCTCATAATACAGCACCAATTTATACATCACAACCACCAAATGAGGAATAAGGATTTTATAACACTTCTTTTTCCAGTTAAAATTGCCACGGTGACGGACAGATGAGGTCAGGCAGGAGTGTCCGTGGGCTATGATGTTAGTGGAGGTCTTATTGATCTGTAGTGAGAGCAGGCAGCTGGTGGATCAAACCTAGAGAGTTGGATTAACAAACCTAGAGAGGTGGAGGAATGCGCTCGACAGAAAAGGAACGAAGAACAGATTAGATGTGTGTGAATGAAAGGGAGGCAGGTGGAACGGTGAGGACGCAAGAGTAGAATTTAAGTAGGTGAAGGAGTTTAAGCACCTGTGGTTAACAATGATGACGGGGTTAGTGGAAAAATAGGGGGAAATAAACGAGTGCAGGCAGGATGGAGTGGGTCGAGAAGAGTGTTAAAAGTTATCTGTGACAGAAGAGCGGAGGGAAAGGTTTAAGAGATGGTGGTGAGATCAACTCTACTGTTTGGTTTAGAGGTAAGGGGAGCGGGGACATGCGGTTGGTTGATGCAACAGAAGAAGATGAAAAGGACAGGGAAAGATGGATACAGATGATCCGATGTGGCGTCCCCTAAAAGGAACAGCCGAAAGAAGAAGAAGAAGAAGAAGAAGCTCTATATAAAAGTTTTGGGTTAATAATTCCCTGGGGGATGTCCACTCTAACTGGCCCAGAGATGCTGCGGTTGATTTTTAATAAAAGAAATGGTGTTTGAGCCAAAAAAAGAAGAAAAAATGCTGAAAAACACATAATGTCACCAAAATGTAATCCTCTGTAGGATGGTAGGAAACTTCATGCAAATCCCTCCATTAGTTTTTCTGTAATCTTGGTGAGAAACAAACAGACAGAGACAAACAGACAAAATAACAGGGTTGAAAAAACATGGACTCAGTCAGAGTTGATCTAGAGTGAGATGGGATGGGGTGAGAAGGAGCACTTGCACTCATGCGTCATAAATGTAGCGGATTAACCAACAACTCTTCCTGAGAAAAAGTGACTAAAGAATGAGGAATAGAATACGCTAAAGTTCAAAGTTGAGGTCAGCCCTGGTTGTTGTTATTGTTATATGTGTAATGGAGTAGTTTTGTGTGTGTGTGTCCATCAGGCAGGTTGTTGTGAAGTGAAGCGTGTGTCTCTCGGATGGTTGTGTAGAAATACATTTATAAAAATTTAATAAATAAAATATTAATAATAATAATAAGCTATATACAGGTTGAAAAACAAAATAAATCTGATCATGGTCGCTACACCTAAAGACTTTTAAAATATGTTTCATCGATCAGCACATTCTGAATAAATGTCCAATACGAGGAAAGAGGCAGCAGAGTCAGGTGGATCAGATCTTTATGGGTCTGACTGTAGTCTGACTGTCTGAGGGACAAAGCTGAGTCTCAGTCTGCTGGTTGTCTCCTTATCGCTCCTCTGATGCTGGGAGGTCAGAGAACCTGTGGAGGAGAAGGGAGGCATCCTGACAATCTCCTGTGGCTAAAACATATCAGGTCTCAGAGAGACAGCAAACATCTTCTCTGCTCCTCTGAAGGCCCTCTGTAACGGAGAGAACTGATATAATCCTCAGCCCTGAGCCTGACGTAACATCAACAACATCCAGTGGTAGTCTTTCTAACTCCAGAACTTTAAACTTCTTATCTGTCGTCTTTGCTTTCATTTTCTCCTGGATTTCTAAATACCCTTATGAAAAAACATGTTACTTTTTTTCATTTTTAAATACTTAAGTACTACTAGTACTACCACTACTACTACCACTACTACTACTATTACTGCTACTACTTCTACTAATTCTACTACTATTTCTACTACTACTACTACTACTATTACTGCTATTAATACTACTACTACTATTACTGCTACTACTACTGGGGAAAAGATCAAGTCCAAGTATAGTCCAGATATACTTAGACTATACTAGCCAAGTATACTTAAGTATAATTAATTAATACTCTGTCACTGTGTAACTTACACTGTAAGTTTACTCTATAATCTGTTATAGTTTCAACAAGGAATACTAATAGCACACCTGAATGAACTTCTTTTTCTGTGAGGAGAAGCTGCAGACTAGTTTTCTGGTCTTTGAGCCTTTCAGTCCAGAGTTAATTAAATTCATGCATAATGCAGCAGCTCTAAGACTTAATGAACTGGAAAACACTCGGAGAGCGTTTGCCTCCTCCACGGCTGCACAAACCCACAGAAAGTAAAACAACCTCAGAGCTAGAAAGACTTCAGCAGAGCTGAGGAATTCTTTTTCTGCCAAACTTTGAACTACATTTTCTCTCTGTTGCGTACATTTTAAGAGCAGGATCATAACTTCACCTTATTATGTTTGATTTCACGTCATTGCATGATCCTCTGACATCAGGACCGATTTCAACCTGAACGGAAAGTAACACAGGAAAAGGGGCGTAACCATTGGCCATTATCACACGCGACTGATGGACATGGAAATAGACAAAAGGCGTGATGTCAGTGTTGGTTTTTCTCCACCGTGTGTTTATTCTCTGCTGGTGGGCGCCAGTATTAGAAGCTGAAATAGAGTTCCTAATCCTAAAAGGGAATATTAGAGGATTATTATATGAGGTTAAGTTAGCTTAGCACAGAAACGGTCGTTAGAAATATCCTTCACATTAATACTTTTGACTTATATGCCCTGAGTACACTTCAGAGTATCTGTACTCCCACTTGAGCTAAGTATGAGTACTTTGTACTCCGATCATACACATCTGGATGTATTTCTAAAACTGTAAGTGATTCACCGGGTGAGCTCATCTGGTCGTACTATTTGTTATTATTTACTAGCTAAATAAAGATAAAGAGACGTATTTATAAATCCACCATATCTGTTTTATTACCTGTATTAGCTGCACCGATACCTTTGATATGGATTTTTTAGGTCAGGATTTATGGATTCTATTTTATGGACATACATTCTTTTTCTGAAACCGCTTGTCCTGATCGGGTTTCCTGTTTTGTATTTGTGTAATTTGGCTAAAAGACAAACAATCCAACACACCGACAATCCTCCACATTGAATCAGTCTTACTTTAATCTTCATTCACCCCTCTTCTGTGAAGAAGATAATTTATTATCTTACTTTGAATCTGCACCTAAACCAGCGGTTCTGTTGGGCCTCCCGTGTCTCGTTTTGTGGTACTCACAGATATTTCTGTTTGGCACAGAAACACTAAACTGGAATAACGTGGTGCTGGTTTTGGGCCGAAGAGTCCCACCGGACAAGAAGCAGCTCGGTGAGTGTGATGGTGATACGGAAACAGTTGCCTTGCCGTGTCTGAGTTTCTCCACATCGGTCTGACTTTCTCTCTGCTCCCAGACGAGGAGTCGACGCTGATGGTGTGGAACGGCGCTCTGCCGTTGGAGGTCAAGGACCTGAGGAGACACTGCGAGAGGCGAGAGCAGATTGCGGCCAAAATGAGAGAGCAGCTCCATCAGGACTGAGCCCACGCATGTGTATGAACGTATGTATTCATTTCATTACTATTCAACGAGTCTTAAAAGGTCTCCCGCCACATGATGTTTGCTGCTAATGTACACACTCATTGACTATCAATCAATCCTTATTTACTAGTAAACTCCACCGAAAGCAAACACAGGCCAAAGCTCAACCCCAAAAAAAGATTTCAGGGGTTTTCTCCACTTAATTCCTCTATTTTATTTCCTCTTTTTCTTTGACGACGGTAAATGTATTCATTTTCATTTTAGAGGTATTCAGGCGGTAGAGTGGTCCTGCTCCCACCGGAGGGGTCGGCGGTTTTACCCCCAAACTGTCTCTGAACCCCAATTTGCTGTTTGGGGGCTTCATTCCCACCCCTCCTCAGGGATGTGTCAAATTCTGAGACTTCATTTTGTACAAGTGTTTATAAGGAGTACAAGTTTTCTCTCTCATAGAAGTATGCTGGTTCATATCGTATACGCCCCTTAGTACACTACTGTAGTATCCTGTATGTAAAAATACTTACTGGCATAGGGCATGAATCAAATCAAACACTGCATCATGATGTCAGCAATATTTAATGCATTGTTAAAATAGGAATATCTTGAGAAGGGATGTATGTTGAATAATCCTTCTGTCATCGGACCTGTGAGTCCCGAACGTTATGCGTTCTGCCATATTTCCAAACCTACTCCTTTGAACCATTCCAACCATTTATTCATTGTTGCAGCGAAAATGATCTTCATTTTAGTTTTATGCTTTTGCAGCGTGTTCATGGAAAAGGGATCAAAGGTCCGGTGGATCGACGCGTCAGCTGGACACGTCAAAGACGACTATTACCTGACAGCCATACGTACTTTGCTGCCTCCTGACGACACACTACAATAGATGAGTGAATATAATTGACATGCACTCCGATGATGGAAGTTTGCACCAGATAGAGACAATCTCTGTAACGTGTGATGAGAGACATTTTTCCTAAAGAGACACAGACGGTGTGTTTATTTTCGGGATCAGGGCTGATAGCAGCGCGGTCGCTCAGACGGAACCTCCTGCTCGCTCCCCATGGAGAGAAATGTTTGTTAACTTGAAATTAGGTAGACAAAAGTAAGAAAAAAGAAAAGCCTCTTAAAGTGTGTATTTGATTATTTATTCTGGTGTCTGTGAGTATTTACCTACGAGCTCGTTCATCAGGTCTGTAAACACATAAACGACACGTGACCTGGAGTTCTCAAACGCTGCCTGCTCTGTACAGTTTTTATCTTTTGTTACCTGATGTGGCTGAGTAAATAATATTTTGCTGTATTGTTGATGGCTCTCTTGTTTATGTTCATTCAAAGAAAAACAAAAATCACAAATCGCGTGGGTTGTAACCGAACTTTATTCTTGATGTGGGGGGAGAAAAAAGACGCAGCATTTCGAAGCCATATCATGGAAAAAAATATTTACAAAGAGGACTCAGTCCTCACCAACATTGACGGCACATTAGTAAAAAAAACAAAAACGCAGGACGAGAGAGTTATGGACTTCTGAACCTTAGAAACATGGTACTCTGATAATAACGAGATAAATATATTTATAATATTTATACTGTATTTACAGAATACCTTAAATATACATATCCATCATGTATTCTATAAACAAATATAAATTACTTAGGCACACTTAATGTCTCAAACGATTTTGAAAGGCGGGCTGTGGCGTCTTGCATCGTAAAGCCATCCAGAGCAGCGGCACTGCGACTAGTCTCAGTGCTTGTCGGCAAGAGGTTAAAGGTCATTATTAATTTTTTAAATTTTACAGCAGGACTCAAAGCTGGCTTGATTCACACAGCCCAGACTCCGATGAAGTCAAGATGCCCTCTTGACCCCCTGAAACCCCCCAACCTCCTTTGCAGGCTCCTCTTTGCAGAGTCTTGTTCAAGTAGGCCCGGCGGAGTTCTCCGCCTTATTGCTCACGCCTTTTTTCCATCCAGTCTGCAAAGAGTAGCAAGCAAAGGCGGCGGGAGCAGGATGAATTTGGGATGCGGCCAAGCAAAAGGATTAGAAGTGGATGACTTTTATTCCCACACCTTTTATTGTCAAATAGTCATTAAGGTTCAGTCATGAAGAATTAGAGAGCAGCTACATCGTCTAAACAGAATATACAGTACAAGTAAACATACATAAACGACGGCCAACTAAACGCACGCGGAGCGGTGGTGGGGGAGGAACGGCCACCCGGGGCGACTCACCAAAGTCAGTCTACAAGTCCGACTCAGGCATGTCTGGAATGTCGGCCATCAGGTAGCCGATGCCGTAGCGGCCGTTGGGCGCGGTGTCCCCGTCCGTGCCTCCGCTGCCGCTCTGCTTGCGGTAAATGCTGTTGCCCGGCATTGGCGAGGGCGCCTCGCTGGGCGACTTGCCTTGGATCAGGCTGGCGTCATCATCCTCACCTGGACGGGCGCTCTCCTTGATGATGCGGCCCTTCTTGTAGGCCACGGTGGAACGGCAGCCAACAGTCTCGTCGATGACGTTAAAATAACGCAGTCCAAAGACCACAGGCACTGGCATCATAGCAAAGACTATCAGGGAGATGCAGACCACGATTCCCCACGAGGGGTAGCTCACTCGCTGCTCCTTGGCCTGGAAGACGGGACAAAACAGGGAAGTAGGTAAATGTTCTGAAATGTTCAAACACCGTTTTCTAATTAAAATCAACCGCAGCATCTCTGGCCCAGTTAGAGTGGGCGTCCCTCAGGGAAATATTAACCCAAAACTTTTATATAGAGCTTCTTCTTCCTCTTTCGGCTTTTCCCTTCAGGGGTCGCCGCAATGGATCATCTGTTTCCATCTTAACCCTGTCCTCCGCACCTTCCTCTGTGCACAAAAATACTGCATGTCCTCTCTCAACACATCCAGAAACCTCCTCTTCCACTTTTTCCTCCTTCCTACCAGCTTTAGTGCTAGCATCCTTCTACCAATGGATCCAATATCCCTCCTCTTCACGTGTCCAAACCATCTCAATCTGGCCTCTCTTACTGTCTCCAAGAAGTCTAACCTGGGCTGTCCCTCTGATGTGCTCAATTTTTAACATCTGAACATCTTCAACTCTGCCGCCTCCAGCTCTGCCTCCTGTCTTCTGGTCAGTACCACCGTCTCTAAACCGTCCAGCAGAGCTGCTCTCACTACCATCTTTCAAACCTTTCCCTCCACTCTTGCTGCCATCCACATAATGATAGAACAATTTGTACCTTCCTCCAATGCTTCTAGCCTTGCTGCCTTTCCACTTGGATTCTTGGACACACAATATAGCTACCTTCCCTCCCTCTTTTCCTGTCATTGTGCCCAGATTTAAATTTCCTTCTCTCACACTGCAACTCCTGGCCTCTTCTTCTTCGACCAACAGTAGTATATTTTCCGCCGGCACCCTTTTGGTTAACTATGCCGGTGGTGGTTGTTGTTAACCCCCAACCGATCCAGTTTTGGAAACCGGTTTCGTAAAAGTTTTATATAGAACAATGAATAATATTAGACATGCCAGTGTTTTGTAATGCGTCACCTCCATGACCTGACAGTTATTTATTGTTTATTTTTTTCTTTGTGAGCATGATTGCAAAAACACTATCTGTCGAGAAAAGCGAGAATAAACAAACAAAAGTATTGAAGTGGATCTGGATAAGTCAGAGTCATATACTAGATTGGGCTTTAAGGATTGTTTTTTATCATGTTGGCTACTCATGATTGAGAACAAGAACGTAAACTAAGTCTTTATGGAGGCATTTTCACCTTTATGAATAAATAAAGGTGTCGTTACTGTGATACTTGACTTTGTCCACAGTTGCAGCTTCCTGAAGAAAAACTCCACATTAATTCTGATCTGACTGTTCACACTGCTGTTCCATCAAGAGGAGCCGCTGAAATCTGGAGTTGATCTAGACAGAGATGTGGATCCATGATGACCCTGAGGTCCGGCTGTTTGATGGCGTTCATGTTTCGTACTTTGGGCCTGGGTGTAACTTCATAAAGAGGGACTGTGTGGTCATGTCAGAGGGATCTATAGAAGCCCTTCTGGTTTCGTATTAATCAGTCTATAGAGTGATTAATGAGGCCTCTCTGCTCATTTAAAAAAAAGGCCTCATGTTAGATTAGTATTTATTATTTATATTTATCAAACCCAATTTAGTAATTATTACATTTTTCTTTTTTCCTTTTTTTAATTGGGCACAACAAGCACCATGAAAATGTCTCCTTTTGTGTTTCAGGAAATTGAGAATCACATTTCACACAAACGTATTGTGCAACATCCAACTTTACAGATCCAGGAGGATTGCTCTCGCTGCATCGAGCGTCTGCACTTCAAAAATAAACAACAACAATTTGTTTGGCTCTCTCAGGTACGGTAAATTGATTTAACGCTGAGGCTCGGTTCAGCTGCAGCGGAATCTAATTAGCGGTGTTGGTGTCGCCCTCGCTGGGCAGATTAAGGAACTCACGCGTGGTGGACTCTTGGTCCCATTAGGCCTTTGCTCCACTTCACACCGCCGCTTCTATAAAGCAGCAGTTTAGTCTTGATGGGATCAAACAGGTGCTCAGAGCGCAGCACGCGTATCCTGTCCATTGTCTGAACGTTAAAAGTCGCCTGAAAGCAACAAGTTTCTTCCATCCCTTCTCTTTCCTTTTTTATTTTTAGCATCTGACTTTGAACCCTTTAATTTGCTTTAATCTTCTTCCAGCTTTTTAAGAAGTGGGAGAACTTCCACCTCCATTGATCCCCCCGGTCCCGGGAGAGGGGAGCTGCAGACGTTCACTCACCTCTTCCTGTATCCAGGCATCATACCCGGGCGGCGTCATGGACAGCTGGATAATGCTGCTGGCGAACAGTAACAGCAGCAGGATGGGCGTGATGTACTTCCACATGTAGTAGTAGAAACGGTAAGGCGAAAAGCCCAGCATGTCTTTTAGGTCTTCAAAGAATCTGGAAATGAAGCAGCGGGGAGGTCGAGCTCACAATAGATCCATATTTGTTCTTTACAAACCAGACAGCCGTTACTGTTTGCGCTGGTCATATGTCTCATTCACACAATGTTCCCATTCAGGGATTCCAGAAATAGGGAGCATTAATAACGTAACGGCGGTATAAGAGAGTGTGAAGCACCTAAAGGTTAACTTGTGCTCCAGATTGATCTTACAGGAATATCCCACAGCATGTTTGAAGTAAGGGGACAAAACCTCTAACCTTTTTAAGGCTAAAGCCAGTTGGACATAATACTATAGCCTCTATTTTGTGGAAACAATATACAAATATGGACAAATTTAGGTTGTAACTACTGAAAGAAATCTGCCGAAGGTGATGCATGCAACGCAAATCCAACCCTTCTTTGTCATATGCAAAGTAAAACAAGTTTCCATGCAGGATTAAATTATTCTTTTGCCTTGCACTCTGAAAAATAAACACACATGTAAAACCGAAGAAAGGGAAATATAAAGTATAAATATATATCTGTGTATAGACATATACATGCGTATACATATATATGTATTCAATAATTAACATATTTAAGATATAAGGTTAGATTCCCCGATGGAATTATCTTCGGGATCATTAAACTATCTATTTTTAACCCTTTTGAAGATACATTCCAAATGATATTCATGATTTTAATGTCATCAGCAATAGAAAACAAAAGAAAAACGATGAATCGTTTGTTCAAGCATGTTTTTAAACAGTAAAAAAGAAATCAGACTGATAAAATAATTTAATTCTGACATTTTATAGTTTGTGGAAAACAGTCAGTTTGAATTAGATGAGCTCAACCTTTTAGAAAAGCATGTTTTTAGAAAAGTATTTGAACCTTGTTACAATTTTTCTGGTTTTATCAAGTTACTGAATCCTCTTTAGTAAGTCTGCACATGCTTTAATAAGCCAAATAATCTTACTGATCAAATAGAACTCAACACTTTTTTTTATAGGAAAAAAAATTCAAATTCAAATTAGAAAACTAAAACTAATAGGACTTTCAGAATAGCCATGGTTAATGCCTCTTCCTCGTGGCCCCTTTGACCTGTGGTGTCCCCCAGGGCTCCATCCTTGAACCCTTTACTCTTCAGCATCTACATACTGCCACTGGGTTATTTTATAAACAGGTTCAGTCACATTTTTCTATAAGAATTATTGACTCATAATGAGCTCAAACGAAAATGCTGAGCAGGACATTAAAGGGTTAAATATAGACATTTGGTTTGATTTCACCTGGATTTCTGTCACTTCTCCTCCCGTTCCTCTAACCTGGTTTTCTAGCATTTTTTTAATCCATTTTCTCCATTAAGACATGTTTCCCTGTCAGCTGCTCATCCACGATCCACTCTTGTACCTCATCAAAAATCCACTATTGCAGACAAACATTCTCGCTGCTACATCCGACATAAACTCCAGTACACGCAGAAGTCTGCTCTAATCCATACCTGCACCTTTTTCAGAATACTAAAACCTTTTTTGCCATGCTATTTAAAGCAGAGTTTTTGATTTGATTAGATCTGGATAAAGGGAAGGATAAATGATTTGATGTTGCTTCCTTTACTGTTGCGACGTTTCCAGCAGTTTATGTCCATTCGGCACAAAATACTTGAAGGATTTAAATCAAACCTAGTGGGAGAATTGGGCATTTTCCCCAAATGGAACCACCAAAATTTTGGAGTAGATCCTGATAAAAGCTGGATCCATTAGTTTTGTTCCTTTTACTTTAGCAGAACTATGAGGCCATTCATTTTGATGGTGCTTATGTCTTATCTTGAATTTAGATTAGGGTTTAATATATCTAAAAGGGACCGCTGAGCCAAAGTCATTAACTTTATACTGTAGCTGCATCATGTGGCACCTCAGCTCTTTTTTCCCTTAGGACTGATGAAACAAAATTACCAAAAATGCTGTATGCAATCATTCCGTTGGAAGTTTTAGGGTCTCCTTTTTCCATGAAAGTGAAAATATATCTGAAAAAACTGTATTCCAATCATAAACCTCATATGATCTAATGACCCTAGTTGGATTCTACTTCTTCTTCTCTATGCGGATGATGCTGCCGTTTACTTACTTGTCGATCCCGTAAACCCAAGCGACCGCGATGTTCTCCAGTAGGACCACGATGAGAAGAGGCAAAGTAGCCGAGTAGTCGTCAAACATGGTCACAAAGTAGTTCCCTGAGCGCTGAACAAACAGCAGGCCGATGAAGAAGGCCAGGGCGCAACATCCCACTGCAGGAGAGGAGCAGCATGTTAGACAGATTTAACATGAGGAGGATAAATGTGAGTGTCTGCAATTCATTTTTGAGTCACCAGCAAAGTGAACTAGCAGATGAAGAAATGCAATTTTCTATCTAAATGTAATTATTGACACTCATAAATGTACATTTGATCAATTCTCCCCATCAGTTTCCACACTGTCTCAAGTGATAATCTGGTGAGAAGCTCACGTCAAAGAAAGGGTGCATTTATTAGCGCTGCTAAGAAGGTACATCTTCATCACTGATGGCTGAAAATTTCAATTCCTTTTTTTTTTTTTTTTTTAGTTTTTCATGTTCTCAAATGGTTTTCTTTGAAATTTTGTGGCGAGGTGCTCCTTTGGATGTGGATGAGGTGATTGGGTTTGCAGCTGGATGATGATCCAGCTGTGGATTGACTCTGAGAAAGTCTTCTATTCTACAAATGCAATATTTTAAGTAAGGGCGGCGGCTTCCACGGGTTCGATTCCACCCGTGGCTCTCTGCCATATCTTCTATAACTCTCCCAGATTTCCTTTCGATCTTCAGCTTTCCTAACAAAGAAAGTCTGTGAGACCCAGAATAAAGTTCAAATAATGTGATGAACCCGCCTCTCCCGTCTTCAGTCCCTTCTCTCACTATCTCACTCCCTTACATCCAGCCATGGATTATCATAATCATATTCAAATAAGATGACGAGAGATGAAAGGATCTATGAGGAGTTTTGTCTCTGAAGGAGGGGATCAATTTAAAAGCCGTCGGAGTCAAACGACTAATTAGTGTCGTTAATAAAACCTGTTATGATGTTGCTATGATTTTCAGAAATCTCCATCTACTCCTCCCCTACGAGCGAATCTCTTTCTCTGTCCCTGAATGTGACGTGAATCTGCGATTATCCTAAAGAGCAGGTTAATATCATAGATGGTCGATGTCTGCGAGGAGATGCAGCAAATGCCACAATGATAACATTCTGCACCTTCTCCTTCTTCTCTTTCAAAGAGTACCAAACATTATACCTACTATGACTACTTTTACTATCCATTAGCCACAGTTTCCTTTTAATTTGATATGAATATGTGTGGATATAAGAATTATCGTAAGATAATAGGACGTTCACTTCTACTTTATGATTAAAAATGTTATTTCAACAGTATTTGGGAGCGTTTTAATGGCCGTTTGAGAGCGGATATCTGACCTGTGAGAAACTCCTTGCGGATTTTGAAAGCATCTATCAGCGGGGTGAGGATTCCCTCCACCGTGCCGAACATGCTGCCAAGGCCGAGGTTAATCAACATGAAGAAGAACATGACGGACCAGAAGGGTGAGGCTGGGAAGTGGGTCATGGCCTCCGTGAAGGCGATGAAGGCCAGGCCTGTGCCTTGGACTGCCTGTTAGGGGCAGAGAAGAAGAAGTAGAATTCATCAGTATGCTTAAAACCAACCACCAGTCTGCTTCACATTTAAATCTTCTCATCGGGGTTGAAAGCGTTTATCCGCCAAGCGAGGATGTAAAGTTTTCACCCGCTTTTGTTATTCAGTCAATATAGTTGTGAACAGCATTACTGAAAAACTAATTTAGAGATAAGCATGACATTTTACCCAGAGGTAGGTTTTAACATATTCTACTTATGATTACATTTTGGTTACGTAATGTGTTTAACAAGCTTCAAAGATAAAATAAAACGAGAAAAAGCACTCAGAGTGCAAATACTCTGCCAAGGCACAACAGCAACCTAGGTTTAGGAAAAGATCATGCTGACTCCTCCATTAATGTCTGAGTTTTTGCCAGCCTCTTAATCTACCAACAACTCAAACAAACCCTCTGAGTATCTCTGAGATACTCTGTAGCCGCCCGTTTCCTTCTTTCCACTTCAGCCCCTCTCTTCAGCCCAATGAGACCCCAGTTCCAACCCAAAGGAACATCAAAGGAATAAAAGGAACTCTAGAAACCGAGTCGCAAGCTCCGCCTCCAAAGAAAAATCATAGGCAGCAATAGCCATATTGTGACGTCACGACTCAAAATGGCTTATTTAATTTTATTTTAAATACTGTCAAAGCACTTAACGTCATCAATTCAATCGACTCTAAGATATGCCAAGAGCTTACCGCCACACAAGCTAAAACCGCCGCGGTTTAGCCATACATGAGTGGTACCAATGTTCTCTCTCTCTCTTAGAATCTGCACGCACCTTGCCGAGCTCAACCTCAATGTTGCAGATCTCCAGTCCCAGTTTGGGGAAATCGTCCTCATTGACCCGTTTGATGATGTCCGTCATCTGATTGTAGTCCTCAGCGGTGACCGAGCTCACGTTAGTGAGGTTGATGTGGTGGGGGATGAGGCTTTTTTCAATACCGTTCCCCAGCAGCGCCACAATCTTATGAGTGTTCCTAAAAATATGAAAAGCTCCAGTAAATACAGTGGATAAAAACTACAAGGTGAAATTTTCAGACTCGTGGTTTCTTTGTGGCGCTGCACATTTCTTGGTTTCCAACATGATTTCAGATAGATGTCGACAAATAAAGCAAACAAGTATCCTTTTTCATGCCACTTGAATATTTCTTTAAGCTAATTAGCTTAATTATGCTTATTTCTTCTCCAGCTCACTTATTCAAACTCACGAGAGATTGTGAGACACGAATGCGACCGACAAACACAACAAACATAGATGCAATAGAAACTGAACATAGATCCCATAAAACTTTTAAAGGTTGAAGAGTCTTGTCATGGTGATTATCTTCAGCGCTAAAACAAAGAATCAGAAAGAGGTTTATTGACCAGTAAGTCACACTTACGAGGAATTTGACCTGGTGTGTTGGTCACAAAAATCCAACCAAAAATCTATATATAAATAAGTAATATAAAATAAAATAAATTGATAAAGTGCAAAAAATATAAATAAATATATGTAAAAATATTTTTTTAAATTTTATATTTATTTATATTTTTGTTTGTATCTATAAAATAGACATAAATGACGTTAAAATATGATGTAAAGTTCCAATCCATGCAACAATTCAAATATCTGAATGTTATGTCCTGTAATACGTTTAATCACTTCTTGTTGACATAAAAGACAGGAAGGGAGAATATGTTGCATTTTTGTGTTAAAAAACAGAAAATCGGTAAAGTTACAACTTTGATGTATGTAGTGGAAATTAAAAAAAAAACCCAAAAGATCTGTTTTCCTAAGTGTAAAATAAGAAAAAGAATATAAGCATAAATTAACAACATATGTAGCACATTTAAAAAAAAAAAAAAAAACGATTTCAGAAATGTAATCCATTTGGTAAATTTTGAATCGGACATAATTTTCCTTTAAGGAATGATTCTGGGTTCGAATGGGTTTAGTTTCTGTTCTTAAAAAAACCCTGTAACCCTGACCTCACCTTTACTCTAGAAAGCAAACTGATTTCAGAGCAGATAAATATTTTAATACATTCCTAACAATCGTGTTTCTCGATTTCAGAAAGCCTAAAACTAAAAAAAAGAAAATCTTAAAAAAACAAGTATTACTCTTCAGCACGAGGAAAAACCAAAGCCCTGAGTCCGAGCGTTTCTAGTTGCTGAGCTGTGATCCCCCTCATAATCCAAAGCGTTTCCAGGATGTACTCATAAAATGACTTGCCAAACTCTAAAGCAGAAAATATCCACAGAGCCACAATGGCCGCCTCAGCTCTCTGGGGGTGACAGGAAGCGTTTACTCACAGTGCGACACACTTGTTGATCATGATGTTGGCCTTGAAGCCCAGCACTGCAAACACCACCAGGGTGGCCAGGACCGAGGTAAAGAAGTTGATAAAGGCCACCAAGACGGCATCGAAGTGGCAGTTGTTGTCCCGTTTATTGTAGCTGGAGAAGGCGATGACTCCGCCAAAGCCGAGGCCGAGGGCGAAGAAGACCTGCGTGGCCGCGTCTTGCCACACCTTGGTATCCAACATGAAGTCCAACTGAACACAAAACACGGATCGATGTAGAGTTTGACAACACAGTCTCTGTTTTTGCGGTTTTCAATCTTAGATTACCGTCGTATTCTTTTTTTTTTATATGAGATATACATCGACTAGCCAGAACATTAAAACCATCTGCCACATATTGTGTTGGTCAATCTTTTGCAGCCAAAACACGACAATTCTGGCACCTGCTGTTGCTGCAAGTTCTTTATCAGCCATAACATTATAAACGCTGACAGGTGATTTCAGAATAACGTTGATTATCTTGTAACCATGGCATCGTGACAGTGGGTGGGATATATTAGGCAGCAAATGAACATTTTTTCCTCAAAGTGTGAATCCAAGCTCATTTTACAGAGTCAGTTTGTGATGGCAAGACAACTGGTTCAAAGTATCTTCAGAAGTGCAGGTCTTTTTGGGTGTTCGTGGTCTTCAGTGGTTAATAGCCACTAAAGTAGTAGTAGCAGGATCATGGGTGCCCAAGGCTCATTGATACACCTGGAGAGGGAGGTCTAGCCGTGTTATCAGAACCACAGAAGAGACAGAGTTGGTGGCTGATCCACCTCTACTACAATGGTGGGTTACATTAGACAGAAAATGAGCAATCACAGGAGGCAGACAGGCTTGTGTGAATAAGCGTCTTCTTGCTGATTGGTTACATAAAAGCCTCCTGTTTCCATGGTGACATCATTTCAAAGCCTGAGGTGCCATTGGCGTGTTGCAGAGGAGCAGGCCTATCACACTGCAGGTGTCATTCTTGAGTGCAGCAACTCTTTCCTAACAGTGAGGGGATTCATGCTGAGCACTCCTAATATTCAGAGGGAGGAGTTTAAGTTTAGGATATAACTTATAACTAATGGTTCCCAGTCAGTATGTTGAACTATACAATTCTGTAGCAATTCTATAAGCTGCAGCTTATTATTATTAGAGGGACTGGATAAACGTTGGTATCTGACAACAGAGGAGCGGCAAAGAGAACTGGCGCTGGTGCACTCGATTGATGCGCCGGCTATCCAAGTGCATTCTGGGACTTGTAGTATTTATGGTGTTTGTACTGTTTACCAGCTGGCCAGTTATTATAGAAATTAGATATTGTCTTTCTGGCTGGATATAATTGTTCTATGGGCTGGATGTGAGCTGCGGGCCTTGAGTTTTGGACTCTTAGTGGGGATGTGTCTCGCTGCTTCTGTCTTTCTGGCGCACTTCTCACACATATTATCTTCTGTCTTTAACAATTATCAACATTCAACTGTAGGTTTTGGACTTTTGGCCACAGACAAAAAAAAAACTCTTGTTATTTCAGATGGACCAAAGATGTCCAATGAAATCAACTCGGGCTCTGCAAACCTTCGGTTACTTTTTTTCTGCTCTCTGAAAATATTGAATAAAAATAATATACCATTTTATAGAGTTTAAAAAGTGGATTACCTTGGGTGTGAACATGTGTCGAATTCCATCCACGGATCCCTTCAGGAATAATGACCGCACCAGGAAGCAGATCAACACAACGTATGGGAACAGCGAACTGAAGTACACCACCTGCAAGAAAATAAACCCTCGTGAGGTCCTATCCTTACGACACATAATGGATCTCGGGAGACATGCTAGGAGAGCTTCCAAACCCCTGCGTTGTACAAGCAATCCCCCATGAATGAACTCCTGGAATTAAATGTGAAGTTATGTCCGAAAAACAGAGTTTTTCAAAGAAGAAGCTCCCCCTACTGAGTAAATTATGAACTATAAGAGTAAAATATAATATATACACGTTTGGACTAAATCGGACACATGGTTGAGAAATGATGTCACCGAAAACTCTTGGAGGTAAAGCTCCGACTAGTGTTGGAAACATAACGATCCATGAAATAGTTTAAAAATACTTGGTTTCTATCTGTCAGTTATCTGAGTCTTAATAACATTTTTCTTTTTCAGTGAAAGCTGTGTAACCAACATCAGCAGACCTCCGGGCCAGAACCAGTAGCTGCTGAGTCTGTGCAAGAGCCTTTATCCAGTTATAGTCCTAATTAGATGCTGGGCCTCTTGTCTTTTTTTTCCTTCTTCTTCCTTCCCTTTGTAGACTAGGTCCTACTTAAAAGAGTGAGAGGCCTCACTCGGCTGCTGCGCGGTGACACGTCAGTTTACAGGACTGGCGGCGGGGTGTGAGTGCAGACACTGCGAGATGGTTTGGGGTTGAGTCACGAGCACGGCCAGCGATTCGGAGACGCTACGCTTCCTACATGGTGGTCCATGTGGAGACGTCGTAACGTCTCGTCTCAAGAGGGAAAGGGATAATTCCCACGTGAGGCGGGATGCAGTCATAGTAACAAGTTTAGTCCTGAACACGGAGGTATGGTGGTCATAATCAGCATCTTCGTTTCTGCCTCCTACATTTGTCCTCTGGTGATGATGAGATGTGGAGGGAAAGGAGAATGAAGGAAAGGGAGCTTTTTGTTGTTGTTTTTTTGCTCTTTTTGCCGCTCCTGTCATCCCCTTTTTCAGATTAAACCTCCCCGAGTTGCGTTCTTGTTTAAGAACACACTTGTGGCCTTGGTCAGCACAAAGCCAAACAAGCTGCTATTCCGTGTGCTAAGCAGATATCTGCTCCTTTTTATCCTCAGTCTTATGTTCCTTTAACAAAAAACCAACAAACACCATATTATTTCACTGCTAACAGACTATCTGTCTTGCCAGATGGCGAACGCTTCTTACAAAGGTCGCTGCACGGCATCCTCATAAACTCACCAAACGAAACAAATGTATAGGTTTATCATCCGTCACAGCAACTTTGAAACACACTGAATGGATTTTACGACTTCTACGTTAAAAAAAAAGCCCCTCTCTAACTCATCATAAGGCGATGATGCCCCCCACGTCCCCCACTCCTCCTGCCACACTCTCCACAAATCAAGCCGAGCCAAAAGAGCGCGTAAAACCATGGCAACCGAACCGGTCTGATCCCTTTGGCGCCCACCCACACGCATAAATGGGAGAGAAATGCAGATCGCTGTAGGGATATTTCTCGGAGAAGGCTTTTGTATCGGGAGTGGAAAGGGCATTGATATTCTTTTGTGCCACACAGTGCTGATTAAACTATAGAGACACCTCGGCCTGGCCCCTGCCAGAGAAGGTTCACGCCCCGTTTTTACTCCAACCGTCTCAAAATGAGGCACGCGTTTAGTAGTTGGAATCCCTGTTTGGCTACAAATGTACAGTTTGATGATTCGGTTCAGCTAGTGAAAAAAATCAGAGGTGATTTTTTGATTTTCCACGCTGTCTGTGGACGAACCTGAACATCCTCTGTGTGATCTCAGTCCTGATCCTCAGCCAGGCCATGACTGTGGTTATGGCTGACATATCTCAAAGCTGTAGACAGGAAATGAGAACGTCTACTGGTGCAACACAATCTGTGACCTGTCGATTGCAAAACGTCTCTATTTATAACATCCTTCCTATTTTGTCTGTCCTTCTGCTCGAAAGCAGAGCGCTGGCCGCAGCCAGACAAACGGCAGGCACCTGTTGCGATAACGCTGGCGCAAAGGACAACGTCAAGGTGAGAATCCCGGCTGGTGACAGCCGAGGTTCCCACACCAGTGAATAAAAACTATACTCGACGTCTAATAATGGGGCTTGTTTCAACCGGCCTCACTCTCACCTACAATAATGCAATGTTTACCTCCGCCAAAGCAGAGATCTTAAAGCAACAGTGATTGATTGACTCGTATAATCCGGCTCCTTGACCACGAGTCCTACCCCTAAAACGTGGAATCATGCGGTTTTAGTTTCAGGATTATTCCAGAAAAACAATATTTAACTTACACTCCTCTTTCAGCTCGCGCTACGTGATGTTAGCTTCTCAGCCCCCGAACCAGGCACTGTTATCGTTTTGCTTAGCTTAGCCTTAGCTTGCCTAAGCGAGTTAGCTAGCGTCCGGACAAACTCTGAAGCAGAGAATGGATACTTTGTTTTTAACAGCCTGGATAAATACACAGCCTCACTACTGAGTGCCTCCAAGTGACGAAAAAAATTGCTAGGCATCTCCCATAATCCCCCCTGTCACAGGTACACAAAGTCCATTAGGCCGTTCTTAAAGGGCCAGACATCACTCATCGTAACAGAAGCTGCAGCGAAGCTAGCCAGCTTCGTGAATTAACGATTTATCACCCAGCCCTAATAGTCACACAATAAAAACAAAGCCTTTGTTTGAAAATAAGACCACAAGAAATAACGTTCAAATTGAACCCTGGGTTAGTATCCAAGGATTAAGAATGAGTTTTGAGACAGGATTGAAAAACAGGAAGTGTGGAGGCTGCCCTAACATGGAGGGGGCAACTCGTTTCACAGTAATAGAAAAAGTCTGGTCGCCGCTGGACTTCAGTTTTGCCTTAAGGACGACGCGAGACAGTTGGTCAGCTGACCTCAGTGACCCCAAGGTGGTATATGTTTGTAAGAGTTCAGAAATGTAATTTGGTGCTGACCCTTCAAACATTTAAAAACAATCTTACCCTCAGAAGACGCAGAACGACGTGACCGTCGCGTTGGAGAAAAAAATATAATAAAATAAAAATTCAAGCTATTTTCCATCCCTCGTTAGTCTCCGATAATCCCAAGATAAATATTAAGCCTTTTAGCTACTTCATGATCCAATTTCATTGCTAGCATGTGCTTTAACGTTGTGTCTCTGGCTATTGGGCAGGTTACATCATCGGCTTTATCTGAGCTTTTGTTTTGGGCTCTGTTGCCTCACCGAGCCAAAATGTGCTGTTTAAACCCAAACTAATGAGCTAAAACCAGCTAAACGTCCCGATGCAGCTGCGGATTTGGCAGCTGCCAATGATCAAATCTTTGTCATTTTGGCACTATTACAATCTTTGTCAATGAAATACAAAGATGTATTTCATTGCTCAAATTCTCTGAGAAAAACCCCCCATGTGATCACTGTATTACTCTGACCCCGCCTTTTTTTGGTAACACAGCACTGATCTGACATAAGATAATACCAAACGACTTCCCCATCAAAGCTTATCCTGGGAAGATTAAAACGTGTGACCATTTATTCCAATTAGCGCGGGCTTGACTGGCTAAATCCTGTCATGTGATATGACAGCGTGTAGAATGACTAAGATCACCAGTAAAAAAAAAAAAAGAGAGGAAGAGCTGGGCGAGTTTGTGGGCAAACGCCAACCTTTAGCTGGCGTGCTAATCCTTCCGGATGCTGGTCACGCTACTGTCAGCTTTGAGATAAAATAAGCTGATCCTGGAATCCAACACCGGATCACATGAGCCGTCGGGGTCAAATCTGAGACTGAATCATTAGTCAAAATTTGCAGATTCATTTTGCGGTGACACGGTAATACAGTAATCCTCTACCTTCCAGTGAGCTAAGTATGTCATGAGAGGATTTTCCAAAACACTTGGCAGGAGGCGACCTTTTGTTTCTCTCCTTATTACCCACTTTTCAGGGTGCAGGCGTTGTTTTTAAAAAGGCCATGCTGTCAAGACTGTAGGAACGCTTTATTGAGACATTTCCTTCATTATCTTCCTCTTTTATTCTTACAAAGTGAGGTAGCGTGAGAGCTAGGAGGAAACTAAACTTCACGCTGGTCACGCTGGCAGGTTTAGGTTTAGTTTAGGCTTAAGTTTAATCCAAATTATTATGATGATTTATTATTATTATTATTATTTTATTAAGTCATTTTACAGCGTTCTGAACAAACCAAAGGAAATAGAAAATATTCAAATTACGGATAAAATGCAAAATAGATCAGCTAGACTCATTTTTATGTCGCTCTCTCTCTGTAGTTTCACAGAATACTTTCCAATGAAAGGTTTTTATTCACGGACGTCAACAGCAGACAGAAAACAATATTTTTCAAGTGACAAATTACCATCTAAAATCAAACTAATTAACTATATCGACAAAAAGGAACTTTTAATGACCCTTGGTAAATGGCTTGGCTCATTTAGCCGTTTCACAATAAAACAGTAGGTGTAGGCTGAGGCTCCTCGTATCTGTTCCTGCAGTCAGGAGCAGCTGCACCTCAGAAATCAGTCGGGTGAATGAACAGCCTCCAGGTGTATTTCACATTAAACGTAAGCAACCTCATTTTTTTTTTCTCGTCTTTAATGAAACAGCACTTACAAATGTTGAACGGCTGGAGAACGTGAACGCACCTCGCTCGACAGTTAATTAAAAACGTTACTTAAAACGTTTATTATTAAGAGTTTTGAATGATTTTTTCTCACCTACAGCCCCTTCTAGGCTCCATGACGTTTATTAGAGTGATTGAAAAAAGGCTGATATCTGACAAGAGAGGAGTGGGGAGAAGCGCTGGCACTCTTGATTGACGCACTGGCTATCGCAGTGCATTCTGGGATTTGTAGTATCTGTGGTGTTTGTGCTGAATACCAGCCCGCCAGTTATTAAAGAAGTTAGTTATTGTTTTGAGGGTCTTATACAGATTGTTCTGGGGGCCGGATGAGGCCAAGGGCCTTGAGTTTGACTCGTGTGCTTTAGAAGGTTAACAATAGCGACCAAAATCATCCTTACCTTCCCAGAGGACTGGATTCCCTTGATCATGGCGAGACAAACCATAGACCAGGCGATCAGCAGACACACAGTCATCTTCCAGTTGAGTCCCCCACCCTCGGAGATGCTGTCAGAGGTGTTCAGGGCCTCGCGATACCAGAAGTAGGTGGTGGCCGAGCTCTTCTCGCACTCCGGCACCACATCTGTGGACAAACATGTAGAGGCCACATGCTGACATCCTTCATGACAACTGACTGTAGTGTCTGTAGCAGGATTGGAAAGGTTAGGTTACGTAGGATGGTGGATATTTCTGGGTCTCACATGCACTGGTCTTGTTCTTGACCCGTGGACACTCATTCCATGGCAGAGGTTGCTGGAAGGACTGGGAGAAATAGAAGAGGCTCCAGCTGATGATGACATTGTAGTACAGAGCCACGAAGAAGCACACCTACAGGAAAGAGAGAGAGGGTTCACTTAAGAAAACACTAAAAGCGTACGGAAGAAAAGTTGTACAAATCAGTCTAGAAGAGTGAAAATAAATTGCATTTCTGGTGCCGCCTTCTTCCGGTCTGCGACCTAGGATGACCCCTGCACAAACAAGAAGTGCAGCTTAAGCTTAATAAGATCTCTTCCAAGCTTTTTGAGAGAGAGAGAGACGTCACACAGCAAAAAGCCGCAGGTGGAATCGAACCAGCAACCACTGGTAGACTTAAGAGCTTAAGAGCTGATAGAGGCGCCGAGTGTTGGACTCACCACACAGCTGGAGAAGCCGATGCCGCCCAGGCGAGGGCTGATGTAGTTCCACACCCCGATGCTGCCCCTACGGATCCGTTGTCCCACGGCGAGCTCCAGGAAGAACAGTGGGATGCCAATCAATATCAGCAGGATGAGATAGGGCACCAGGTATGCTCCTGCCAGTCAGAATACACAGACAGCAAGTTGAGTTGCAAGGAAGAAAATTGGGTCATCAGACAACTGCGATGTTACGCCGTTTCAATTCCTGAAAGCAGCCCACAGGTTCATGGTATCACTCATAACCACTTCTTTTTTTTTAAGCTCCTTATCCGCCACGTGGCGAACGCAAACCCACAAACAAAGCAGCCTAGCTTTGAGCGTCGTGTAGACTGGTGACACATTTGCCCAAAAGCACATAATAACACACAGCTGCCTCTTTGACGGCATCTATCCGATAATCCCACACAAGAGCTGGGCTGTTTCCACCTAATTCATGCCCTCATAGTTTGAGGTGGAATCAAACAATTCTTAAAACCCAGGAAGGGTAGTGGAGTCTAAAATTACCTAAATTACAGTGAGCTTACGTAGGAAAGAGGGCGCTCCTGTGTAGAAGTGAGGTTTCAGGATGAATGGCTAATATTACCAGGGGGCACCTCTCTCACGACACGCGGCGCACTCGTGAGCAGGAATACTAGCGGACACATGATGGCCGGTGGTTAGATGTGTTCACAGGCAGCAGGAAAGAATTTGCCCTTTACTTTCCTCTCAGATGTGAAACTTTTTGAAGTCACTTTTTTTTTATTTTATAAAATCACATTTACAACAATATGTATGATCTAAGTCGTATTCTGGGAAATAAACATTAAAATACAAATATAAATGTTACGTCTAAACGTAAATATTCAATCTAAATCTAAATGTATATTGAAATCTAAATATTATATCTAAATATGAAGCTTAAATGCTGAACCTAAATGTTTAGCACAAAGCTAAGTATTTAGCTCAAATGCTAATAATCGCTGACATCAGTGGAAGTATCAAAGTAAAAGCTTGATGAAGAAAAAATTTAAAAATGGAGCAAACGTTGGGTCCACCTGAGGAACCCAAAACAATTGGAGCTTTATGAAACAGTTGAACAAAAAAAAACAAGAATTTTGGAAATGATTCAGTAAAGTTAGCTTTTTTCTTTGTAATTTATTTTTTCCTCGTCGAGCTTTTATTTTGGTACATCCGCTAACGTCAGTGTGAATTAGCATCTTAGCTAAATATTTAATTTCATTCCAAATATTTAGGATCAACATTTAGATTTAGATTTAACTTGCACATTCAATATTTACATTTAGACGTAACATTTGTATTTAGATTGAATATTTAGACATTTTATTTGAGACATATTTCATAGGAAAATTCATAAATATTGTCGTAAATGTGATTTTTTTTAAATTTGGCACTGCTTTTTAAACGTCGTCTGGAGCTAAATGTGGCAATAAGTTGCCGTTAAAGTCAACATATGCTACTTTACAAACGGCGCCCCGTTTTCTTCAACGTTTTCAAAATTTCTCATTATGGTTCACTGAGTTTGTTCTGGAAAGACGCTTTGACGTCAGTAAACATAAAAAAACAAAGAAAAACGTTTCTTTTTTCCATTGTCTTTAGAAAAACAACCTTGAAGGCACTTTGAGAAAGCAAACAACACCTGATGGGATCGCATTTAATTGTTTCCTAAAATAGTTCGCACCAGTTCTCTTTGCCGTAGGAACATCAAGGTGGAGCCCAGTTCTGTGTTTTTGGTTCAGTGCAGCACATGAAGGACAGGGATTTGCATCTTTCACAAGCAGAGAGGAAAAGGGTTGGCGTATCAACGCGGCCTTGAATTTGATCTCACTTCATTTCTTTTGGAATGGAAACAAATTGAGAAAGAAAATGGAGGAGGACCCCAAATTTGGTACAAATGAATGGACCGGAGGAGATTTATCTTATTTATATCATACTGTATTTGTCTCTTATTGTGCTAATACTGTGGACGTAACTTCACCTTTAATTTGAAAGTTCTATCAGGTGGGGATTGCTTGTACAACGCAGGAGAATGGGGACTTTTCGGGGATATACGTATGCTGTCGGGGACGTCAGAATACGCCTATTTTAAATTTGAAACCCACAGTACCCCTGGAGGAGGAAGAGGATGCGAGTAGGTCATTAATCTTCAGTTTATATTTGGTCATAAACCAAAGTCATGGACAGACGATGCAAAAGATGAAACTTCAGGAGACGCTTAAATTAAATTCTAGTTCTCACTTTATTCTATCTCAAATTTAATCATCACAAAAAAAGGAAGCGCACTAATTCAACTCTGTATCAGCATACTGAACCCAAAGCTTGCTAGGCGAGAGTTAAGATTAAGATTCGACTTTATTGAAGGAAAAACCCGTCTAAAAGTAAGAATGTTCCTTCGCTGCTTAGTTTAGGATTTGGTTTAAATCCAAAACTACAAGTTCTGAGTTTTTATTTCCGCCTGTCGCCTTTTATTTGGACCGTCAGGCCAACTTAATAATTTGAAAGTCAATGCAAGTTTAAAACAACTAAATAAAATCCCGGCTTTAACCATTTATACCTGAGCGGCTCCAAAATTGAACAGGTTCTGGTCCGGCCCAGGTCTCATCCTCCACTCCAAGTTTAATGGAAATCCACTCGTGTTTTGTGTAATCCTTGTTACAGGGACTCGGTATAAACACCTGATTAGCTCTAGTTAGCATGAATCTAATTATATAAAGTTTGGTGTTTTTGGAAGCAAAATTGAATGAATTAGACATTTTTAAAAAAAGAAAAGAAAAAAAAGGAAATTTAAAAAAAAGTTTTCCCCTGTTGCCCAAAAAAGTGGGAGAAAATAAAAGACGGATTATTTAACAATGAAAATAACTGTCGGAACCTTGAGAGCCCTCAGAGAACAAAGGGCTCCTCTGTTCTCCAAAGGGCCGCGGGGCCCTTTACAGCAAGTACAGCAAGTACAGCAAGTACATGAAAGACAGTGACTCATCTATATATATATATATATATATATATATATATATGTATATACATATATATATATATATATATATATATATATATATATATATATATATATATACATATATATATGAACATGACACGTGACACACATACAGGTTCCTGGCGTGGGCAGACGTAAGCCACACACACACACACACACACACACACACACACACACACACACACACACACACACACACACACACACACACACACACACACACACACACACACAGCGATGTGCTATTTTAATGTAATTATTTAAACACAGCAGGGTGACCAGAACTTCTTGAAGCAGACCTGAGAACATGACTGGATCTGGTGAGAGAGGGGTCATGACTTGAGCTGAACCCCCCCCCCTCTACTTGTACATAAACACACGTATGCATAAGGACACACACACACGCACACGCACACACAAGATAACATAAGGAGGTTAGGCTAATTATGTGCAAGAACACACTCGTGGCCTCAAACCTATTAGGTGGATATTTTTGCAACAAGATCACATTATTATATCGGATATTTACGATATATATGAATATGAATTTAATTTTAAAGCTTTTGGGGAGTTTTTTTTTATTTGCCATATCAATCAAGGAGCTGTCAACAGATATCTGGAACCTACGTAGAGATTACGGTTAAAAATTATTCGTCAAAAGTTAAAATGATGTGATGCAGCTCAGACTATTTACTCAAATATATATATATATATATAAGTACCCGAAGTGAGTTTAAATCTTTGGCTGTTTTACAATTCCACTCCTCATATAGTCCACATAGTCCTCTACGTTTTACAACTACTTTAGTTAACTGTTAAGAAGATTCAGATTTACACAGAGTAAACATTCGAACTATAGATTAAATCGTTAATTAAAACAAAGAAATTCTTGCTACATAGATACTATATGGTTGAAAATCACTTTAATATTCCACAATACCATTATGGACCACATGATTCCATATTATGGAATGGATTAAGTGGATTTTAGGCTGACATCTTATTAAGTCATATTTTTAGCGCAGACTTATGAAGAAGACTTTTCATGCACTTTATGACGGTTATTTATTGTATTGTTGAGCTGCAGCAGGTGGAGGGAGCGGGGTGGTGACAATAGTACATTATTAATATATACATTATTATATTTAATGACACTATAATAATGATTTTAGAAAATAATAATATGGCAATATGGATTTTTAATATTGGTTTTAAACAAACTATTCCACATCCAGATGTTCATAAATGAGGGACTGCATTGTCTGTTTACAGAATTGGACTATATATTAGGACTATATATTATATTCCCAAAGGCGCGATGACAATATGACATACAAACAAATCAGACATGGATTAGGTGTTTGGAACCTGTCTGCTTGGGTTGAATTTAATCAGCTTTCTCCCGTCAGTCAATGGATTTACATAATCTCCAGGTGGGAAGAGTAGCCCCATCAAGGACGCTCTCAGTTTACGCTTGCATGTTGACACCAGCGTTATCGCACGTCGACAAAGACCTGAGTGGTCATGTGATTCATTCCTAAAGGCGACTGACCAGTCTGGTTTTGACAGACAAGCACAACAGAAGACAGACTATCCGTCGTACAGACACTTCAAATCCAACAGGCAGCACGGGACTTTGATACGAAGGACTATCAACACCTTGAGAAGCAAAAAATCTATTAATACGAGAATAAAGTTGTGATTTTACGGGAAAAAAGTCACAATTCTAAGACTGGCGATAGAGAAGTTTTATGGGCTTTTGTCAACTACGGTCTTTGGTATTGTGCAGGACACACACACACACACACACACACACACACACACACACACACACACACACCCCTCTGATGCTCATCATTATGTTGAAGTAGTCAGATTACTTTAGAATCATTGCAGCATCTCCTGCTCCATAAAAGAGAGATTTTCTCCAAGTCTGTCCCGTTTTTTTTTTTTACCTTGAATATGATACTTATGATAAACTAAAAAAAATAAAGTTGAATTTCATGTAAACGAGGTTGATTGAAAAGAAATTCTCAAAGAAAGAATTGGAGTTGGAATGAAGTTAGTTTGAAGGGGTAAAAACACAGAATTGGAAGAAAATATTTAGATTTTGCTTCAAAAACATCAAAGCTTTCCTGAGGCAATATAGTCTTAATTTGAATCACATTTTCGACGCTCCTCCTCCAGACTAACTTCCTGTTTGAACTCTTATGCACATAGGCAAGGCTTAGCAATAAATCATTGTGGCGGGAATCCTAAAATGTCCTTCGTTTCATTTATTAAGTTTATCATATACTGACAACTAAATATCCACATGTTTTTTTTTTAAATTAACTCACAAATAAATAATGTAATGCATAAATATGGAAGATTTTATTTATGATATACCGTTTATTGGATCAAATAAATAACATCACGCATCAATTTTGAATATTTCACATATAATATAGTGATTACTCAATCAAATTAATAATATTATGAAACAATATTGAATATTTTATATATGACATACTGTATATTGGATGAGATAAATGATATAATGTATATATATTGAATATTTCATACATGATATACTGGATTTTGGATCAGATAAATAACATTATGTATAAATATTGAATATTTTATATATGATATACTGCATATTGGATCTGATAAATAACATTATGCATCAATATTGAATATTTTATATATGATATACTGTAAATTGGATGAGATAAATGACATAATGTATAAATATTGAATATATATACTGCATATTGGATGAGATAAATGACATTATGCATAAATATTGAATATATATACTGCATATTGGATGAGATAAATGACATTATGTATAAATATTGAATATTGAATATATGATATACTGTATATTGGATCAAGTAAATAACATTATGCATCAATATTGAATATGTTATATAGGAAATACTGTGTATTGGATCTGTTTTAAATGTGTTTGTGAATCATGGTGTTGTTTTTTCCACATTGCCGTTTGCGACAGTAAAACTCAGTAACTCACCTCCGCCGTTCTTCTGACACATGTAGGGGAACCTCCAGACGTTGCCCAAGCCTACAGAGAAGCCAACCTGGGCCAGGATGTACTGGAGCTTGCTGTTCCATGCTGGACGTTCCTCCTCTTCACCGTCAGAACCCAATTCTTCCACGTCACGCTCTTTCCCTTCACCTTCATGGTTGTTGACGATCAGCGAGCTCTTCTTAAAGGAGTCTTCACAGGGGTCCTCGTTGGAAAGCAGGTCTTTGACAGACTCTCTGACATCCTCGTCAAGTTCTCTCTTGACGGCCTTGCTGTTTTTGAGCATTTGATAAAGCAAACAAGGGCGAGTGTTGGAAAGTCCTTTTGGATGGCAGGCCGCGTCGGTGAAAAGTCACTGTGTGAACTTTGACGGTGCAACGCCACGAGTTTGAAGATTTGGATTTCTGGTTGTCAGGAGCCTGTGGTTTTTTAGAGAGAGTGTGAAAGGTTATGCAGTCGGAAAGAGGTTTTATTTTCCTCATCATCACCAAATGTCTGTAAGAATAGCGTGAGTAAACTCGTTTGATGAAAAGTTAGTCATCCGTTTAGCTCTGTCTCTATTCTCAGCATTCGCGGTTTGAATTGCGTAACCTGAATCGCTTTGCTTAATTTGTTTACCTTGGCAAACAATTTATTTGTTTGTGCAATTAGCTCCAAGCTCAGACAAAAAATATTTAAGCTAAAACTTAATTCAACAAGGTAATTTAAGAAACAACAACATTGATTTCAACCATAATAAACTCATTTACATAATTTACATGTCCGACAGATCTCTTTCCTGTGGGATTGTTTCTTTATCCTGGGGATGCAGAGTTATTTATGACATGGAAATCGCATGGCAGCAAAAAACCTATGAATGGGAATCATCTGAGTGATAAGAAGAAGAAAAAAAGAAAAGCCCAGCAACATTAGCCCGTCTGTTGACGTTTACAGCGAGTTGAGACGCTGAGGGATGGAGACTATCACGTTCCCGGCCTCCTGAATAATTGAAGATAGGAGGCCATTTGCATAAGAACCCAAACAGTCATTTTCTCCGCAGCTCCCCTGGACAGGGAAATACCCTGCGTATGAAAGAATGTCCTAATTATAATAAGCAAATAAGCGCGCGCGCCACTTCCTGAAAGGGTAATGGAAACGGTTATTTCTTATTTTTACGTTGACAAAAAAGAAACACTCCAGGGTGTGGACACCCAAAGGCGGTTTGAGGGGCGCCACATCCCTTTACAATTCAGCATCCTTGGTTTCGCGCTTTGTTCCACGTTTTTTGACGCCTAATAACTTTCATAATAAAGCATACAAATTACCATGTTGCAGAAAAAAAAATACACCCCCCCCCCGGCCTTTCAGCCAGCAGAGTATTAAGTGATTAATAGATTTCCTTTACTGCTTACAGATTAGCCTGGTTCATGTGAGGCGAAGGCCGGCGTTTCGTAATCACGTGAACGCACCAGCGAGCGAAGGATGCTGAGTAACCTTCGCTGTTATTATGGAGGCTGTGGCAACGATTGCAACGAATACATGTTTCAAGTTGAGCGCAAAGACAGAAATTATATTCTTTTTCTTTCTGGCTGCACACAACCAGGAATGACGAGTCAAGTAGAAAATAAATGCAAGACGGAGAAAAATATTGTGAGATAATTCGCCTGAGTTACACCTCTGTCGCTCTCTCTCTTCCGCCCTGGCGCAATCTGTTGTGGTGGATTAATGGATGTCCCGCCACCTCCCTGCAGCCCAGTCTTTATGCCATCCATGTGCAGTGTTTCATCATCCTCAGACACGCTGCGCACTGGTACCCATGTCTTCCTCATGCATCGCGCCATGACGCTCCATCATCAGCCTCATCAATCCTAATGAGCGTTGCCGTGGTACTCACCTGTGCGGGAAAATGGTCGTCCTTTTCTTAAATCAGAAGTGGTGTCGTTTCAAGGTATGAAATTATGAGAGCACATACACGGGGAAGACATCTCCACCTGCTTCTATGAAACTCAGTATGACCAGTGTGCCTCTCCGCGCGCCGTGCTGCGATATCTTTAACGACCATCCGAAACGGCACATCTTCAGGGGGGTGCTATGATTTACATGCTCCGAGGATGTATTATTTTTCTTACGATTTTGATAATGATTTACTTGAGCATTTATAAATAATATCGATTTTACGTGACACTTGATATCACAGATCCGAAAAAATTATATTGAAGGTAAAGTTAGCGTCTTTTTGGTTTCTTAAACCCCCTTCGGTTGTACTTGGTATGCGCCATTACTATGAGCAAGGGGAAGGGTAGGGGATGAAACCAATGTGGTTCTGTTTGTAAACGCTTTCAACCTTCAATGTTAGATAGATGTACAATAATGATGGTATATGTACAATAATGTCTGCCCCTGGCGATCAATAATGACAACAATCTAAAAATATACAGCCATTTCAGCTTTTTGTAACACAATGTTCTAGCTAAATTATCTCATTAAAATTCATTGGTCAACACAATCAGGATATGGATCCTGCCTCTGTGTTTACATGTTACTTCATTGGAGCCAATCAAACTTGCCTTTGTGATGATATTGGCAGCACCAGTGTTGCAGGATGGACAATAATTACCGTATTTGTATGTTAATCGAAATTCATTGTAGATGTACCATAGCTGATTCCGAAACCTCCCAGATTATAATTACAAAATCTTCCCACCTTTTTAGGACAGTTACCTTTTAAATTGTCTATTTGGATTCACTTGCCAACACAATAATGCACCCCGTTTGTGTGAAATCTTTCCAGTAAATCAAACTAGCCTTTGTGATGGCATGGGTGCCATTGGATCATTTTTTTTAGGTTTTTGTGTTGTGATTTGACCCTCTGTAAGATCAAAATTAACAAAAATCTCAACATGAACAATAATATCAAACACTTACTTTTGATGCTGGACCTGCAGTAATTGTTGTATTTGTACGATAATTTCAGTCTTTGTAGATGTACGATCGATAGTTCATGAAATCCCAGAATATGCAATTTCTTCTCATCTTTTTAGGACCCTGAATGGTTACGTTATCTCGTTTTAACTAGTTAACAGACACAACCAGGCTCTCTATTTATGCGTACACTTTACTCCAGCAAATCAAACCTACCTTTGTGACATCACAAAAACCAGCGTTGCCAGATTTATAATTATAGTGTTGTACGATGTCATCGCTCCCTTTGCACATCAAAATGTTTGCATCTTTAGGATCATTTCTAATTTTCTTTACTCTAATTTCTGATGAGGTTTTAGCAGTTTATATATTATACATCTATAATCAATGGACATTGCCATATCTTGTGCTCTTAATATCTCTGGCACATCAGTGAGATACTGTTGTTATCTTTGCCAAGGAAGGAGGTTGTGTTTCCATTCTTGTCTGTTTGTTTGTTTGTTTTTACATCTATTTGTTTATTGGTTTCTGAGCAAGATTTTGGAAAAAGCGAATAGACGGGTTTCATGAAATTATAACCAGAGGATTTGGGCAAGTCCTAGAGATTGATAAATTCTGGTGATATAACATAATTCAAAGAATTAAGAAATAAAATAAAATGAAAAATCCCTTTCTGTGATTCTGTGATGTTTTCTATGTGTCATAAAGAGTGAACCTACAGATTAGAGATAACATTTTGCTTATCATATATGATTATTAATAACACATTTTATTCATAAAGCACTTTACATTTGGATCAAATCTCAAAGTGCTACAAGGTAAAAGCAGATAAAAGCAGATTAAAAAAACAAAACAATAATATAACATTAATAGAAAAAAAGTGTCGACTGACCAACGTATCAACCGACAGACTTATTTGTTGACGGACCAACGTACAGACCAACGTATCGACAGACCAACGTATCGACAGACAGAACAACGTATCTACCGACAGACCATTGTATCAACAGACAAACCAACGTATCGACAGACTAACGTATAGACCGAACATTGCACAGACCAATGTACATTTTATTTATAATGCACTTTACATTTGGATCAAATCTCAAAGTGTTACAAGGTAAAAGCAGATAAAAGCAGATTTAAAAAAACAAAACAATAATATAAAATTATTAGAAAAATAGTAGCAATGTTAAATAAAAGTCATAGGCTTTCCTAAAAAGGAAAGTTTCAAGTCCTTTTTTAAAAGTCTCAGTCGTCTGTGGAGCCCTAAGATGGTCGGGGAAGGCAGACGATGGGCAGCAGAACAGAAGGCCCGATCACCCATGGTGCTGAGCTTAGTCCGGGGGAGGAGGAGGCGGTTTGAGTGGGTAGAACGGAGGGATCGTGTTGAGGTCAGTGGGGTAAGTAGTTATTTCAGGTGGGGGGGCGCTTTGCTATTGATGCATCGGTGAGTGAGGTGCGAGATCTTAGATTATGTTTTCTAATAAATGTTCCTGCTTATTTGTGGAAACACATAAAAGGAATGATCAGTAGGATATGACAAACCTTCTTCTGGGTTAAATGTCATGCACATCCGTCCATTAGTTTTGCCGTAATCTTGCTTACAAACAAATAAAAAGACAGAAAAATGAACATGATGATGATGAATGCTTGATGTCATTATGTCTTTATGACATGAAAATATTACATATTTCCATTGAGAACTACCATGTTGCCACGGTTACAGATTGAGAGAGTGTTGAATTCCATTTGTGTTTATAAGAGATCAGCCATTTTCAGCACAGTTATTGAGAATATCCTTTTAAAGGGATATTAAAACCTGTGTTTCATGTATGTTTGGTGTTTGTCCAGTGGTGTCAACTCCAGAATAGGCCAGGAAATCTACCAGTACGCAATACTTAAAAGAATTGACAGGGCTCAAACAACGACGGTATGAGAATGTGATAAAGGTAAGCGAGAAAACCTGAGCTGAAACCTGAATAGTGAAATAGTATGACTTAAAAAACCAAAAGGGCGGCACGTACCGTTGTTCAGGCGGGAGAATGCAAACCACATCCCCTCTAGCTCTCTCTCGTCTCTGCTATTACTTTTTCAGTAAAGAGGTATGCACACTCTCAGAAAAAAATTCATAAAATGAGACTAGCTGGTGGGAGTGAACCAATTACACTCGTCCAGCTACGCAACACCTCACAGTTTCAAGTTGAGACTTCAAAAGATGTGTGGCAGATCGCCCAGTCAGACATGTGGTATCAGCCTGAAACGAAAGATTACCTGCTTGAATTTTAAAACAGCATTACTAAGGGAATCGGTTCATTGTTAAAACTTTAAATGTAGTTGAAAAAAAATTAAATGAAGCTTGAGCAAAGGTTCAGCCAGCAAGACTATCCTTTTGTTTTTGCATCACCCTGCAAGTTAACTAACCAACCAGCTGATCAACCAACTCACAAAACTACAAACCAACGGAGCCCACCCACCTGCATATCCACCTACCCACTAACGCCCCAACTTACTAATTAATCAACCAAACCACTAACTGTCTGACCAGCCAACCGATCAACTGACTAACCAACTCACCGTAGAACCAACAAATGCGGCCAGCTACTGACAAACCAAACTGACCAACTAACTCACCAGCAAACTAGCCAGTTAATGTATCGACAGACCAAAGTATTGACCGACAGACCAAAGTATCGACCGACCATTGATCTACAGACCAACTTATCGACCGACAGACTTATTTGTTGATTGACCAACGTTCAGACCAACATATCGGCAGACCAATGTACTGACAAACCAACGTATCGCCCTACGGACCAACGTATCGACCGACCAACGCACAGACCAATGTATCTACTGAATCAACCGACAGACCACCAAATGAAAAGAAACAAACAGACAAAGGTGAAATCAGAACCACCTCATGGAAGGAAACTATTTTGCTTAATTGGATTGGATTTTGCCGCTACATCGGAGACTATGATCACAAACGGGTTTGTATGATCTTTGGAGTGGAGGCCCCTTCCCAGTTTATTTGTTTGTTGTGCTCAATCAAAACATATAATCCAAATATATCCAAAGAGTATCCAAAGTCGAAAGGTAGCACCAACAAAATTCCAGTGCAAGTTGGCCAATCTCAGTTACACCAATTTATTGTAGGCCTTGTCGTATCAACATCATGGCCAAGTCATAAAGCAGTGGATTAGAAGGAGCGAGATCTATGGCTTTGGAAAGAGGGAGTAGTTTCCGGCTTAATCTACCTTTATTAGACAGTCAAAATCCAGTTGGCTTATAAACACACACTTGATTCACACACACTAGGTTCACACTAGGTTCACACTGGTTCACACTGCGTGATCTTGATCAAGATCACGCAGTGTGAACCTCTTGATTAAAAGGTTCATTTCTGGACTTGCAAGCAGTGAGCCGCATCAGTTAAGGCTCAGTGTACGTCAGATATTTACTTGTATGATAACGTATGTGACCATGATTATCTCTATTCTGATGTCTGATGAGAGAAAGCAGCCAAAAGAAAGTTCTCTTTATAATAATAATAATAATAATACATTTTATTTAATTTGCACCTTTCATGTATAACATGCAACTCAAAGTGCTTTACAGTGTGTTACTAAAAACAGAAGGAAAGAATGAAAAAAAAACAAGACAGAAAGACATAAAATCACATGGCGTTAGAACAAGGCACAGAAGGGAAATTCCTAGAATAGTATAGAGGGCAAAAAAAAAAAATCAGGCACTAGAAATGAAATGCTTGAACAAGTTGGTGTGTAGTTGAGTTTTAAAAATGTCAACAGAGCTTGCATGTCTGATGTTACGGGGCAGAATGTTCCACGGTCTTGGAGCAGAGTAGCTAACATCGTGTTCCCTAATTGTTTTGTTGGCTTCTTAAGGAACAGCTAAAATACCTGCGTCAGAATTTCTTAGTGCTCTCGTTGGTTAGATAAGGGATTAAAAGGCCTGAAATGTATGACGGTGTTATAGCATTGATAGTTTTGTAAGTGAATAAAAGAACCTTAAAATCAATTCTAAGAGAAACGGGAGGTCGGTGCAGGGTAAATAAAAACAGGAGTAATGTGCTCTCTTTTCCTTGTCTTCGTTAAAATTCTGAAAATAAAATGAAATATGATAAGAAGCTGTTTTGAGTAGTGACGTCACATTGCGTTGAGGCGCTCGCTTGAAACTTTGTCCATTATTGATGCCTTTGTTCCTTTGATGCCTTTGTTGTTCCTTTGGTGGTGGAGCTGGGGGCTCGGTGGGCTGAACAGAGACGCTGGAGTGGAAGGAGCAGGAGACGACCGGCTACAGAGTATGTGAGAGATACTCGGAGAGTTTTTTGGAGTTGTCGGTAGATTTAGAGGCTGGCAATAACGCATATTTGACGTATTTTGAGAAACCTGCATGATTTTATTTCCTAAACTTTGTGTACTGTTGTGCCTTTTCCTTTGATGTTGTACCCTGGAGAGGAACAGGAAATAACGCAACAATCGCTGTGGAAGATAAAGCCCTGTTCAAAGTCTGGGAGTGGTTAGCAGAGAATAAATAAACGTGCTGAACAAATGAGGAGAACTACAAAAAGCACCTTTAGAGCGCAAACCTCTGCCGAGGCACAACAGTACCCTATGTTTAGGAAAAATCCATGGATATGCCAACACCTACAACTAGATACAAATTCATTGAATTCCATCCTGTAGGTTTTTCCTTAATCCTGATCCCAAACAAACAAACAGAAAAACTCACATGAGTGGAAAATGTGACCCCCTTCTTTGGCCGAGGTAATGAGAGAGGGAGTAACACAATAAGTTCAGAGGCTGGTTTTGGGCTTTAGCGGAGGTTATTAAATGCAAATGTCAACTAGCAAAGCTTCTTTTCCTGTGTCTGATTCTCGCCCTCTTTATGAATGTATTAAATGTTGTGCACTGCTACGTTGAATTTCTCTGGGTTTGGACATGATTGACAACACTTAGAACTGAACAAGTGTAAGCACACTTTTAAATACTATATAAAACACCACATTATTTATGCATTACACAATAACTTTGAGGCATTCTAATGCAGAAATGTTAAATATCATAGCTTTAATATGAAGGACAAAAATTGGACAGCACATGTAGTATAACACTAAAAGTGTGTATTACGGTATATAAACTTTAATATCACATCATCATATCTTATTATCATCTTGATTGAATTATTGACCCCTGTGCCTCTTTAACCGTGCGTCTGTCTTCTACACACCCTCTCATTTGTGATCTCAGATATGACCTTTGCTTGTTTTAGTTATTCTGAAGGTCAGTACTTTTGCAGATTTGACAGGTGCAGCTATCATGACTCCAAAAGCAAAAACTATGTCAACCATATCCCCGGTACGATGGTGATGTGTGTATTCTGCGTATATCTTTGTATCAATGGATATCTATCTGGCCGTGAGAACGCCTGCATCATCGTATAATGTGATAATAAGTACAATGACTTCGCTCATTACCCAGAGAGACCATGTGGTGCGTTGCACGTCAGCTAAAAACGGTAACTTTGCCCAAAGGAGGATGATAAAAATACTTTTATCTGGTAAGGGCATGTGGGGTAAGCTAACTTCCGGTACGGGAGACAGAGTTAACCTCACGTAATGTAGCAGCAGTGAAGGTGAAGGTGATGAAGATCCAATGTATAGCATTACACTTTAGATAAATAAAGAGAAACACTGATGCTGTAAACTAGCCATCATTTTTTATTAAATCTTTAGTTCATAAGACCTAAAAGAGACTTTATTTAACTGAAACCTGCACTTATTTGGAGAAAAAAAATCCCCCATCAAAACCCAAGTCAATGTTCAACCCTTATTTTGAAACAGAATAAAACAAGGGATTGATTTAAAACTGAGGGTTGAGAGCCACCGCGTGATCTCAGTGTGTGCTGCTGTTTGATTTTGTGATGAGGAACATGAAGATGGTCACAGATGGCCGGCTTACCTCGCCCGCCTGTTGAATTCTTCATGGACCGGGACATGGACTTTTGTAACACGATGCCCTCCAGCCGTCACGAGTCTCACCTGCCCAGACCTCTGATGGAAAGTGAAGCCATATTGGTTTTCAGTGTATCACACGTTTACAGCCGGTGGGAAACACCCATAGCTGGCATGAATGAGAAAATCAAGGATTTGACCTCATGCCTTTCAGATGTTGGTCTCATGAGGATACATTGTTGTTGTGTTAAAGGCTTTAGGGTTATCTGTTGGCAGAATTGGAATATCTATCCATCAATTTTCTATATATACTTTTTTCTTGTGCAGGGTCACATTTCTCCGGAGCTTATGCAAACATAAAACGGACCCCTAACCCCAAAACACAAAATGCAGAAAGAGCAAACTGGCGAGCCTCGGGGAAACCCAGGGATTCACATGGAGGAAAATAAGGAGCTAAATTTTGACATAAGAGTGAGAAAACAGGAGGAGAACCAAAGGTGTTAGATCAGTGGCCTGGTCCAAAGGTGAACCAGACACAGTCGTCGGTCGGGCGCCTGGCTCCCAACTGGACCAGGCTTTAGTGATTTTAAGCTCAAATCCAAACAAAAGGAAATCGCAGGCCACAAAAACATAGAAAAAATAATATAAAGCTGATTGGAAGCCTGAGGGCTAACCAGTGATCCTCAGGGAAATCCAGAGACACACAGGAACTGAACGCAAATGATCAGACACCAGAAAAGTAAGGGCAAGAATTAGACACAGGTAAAATGAATTCTGGTAATGGAAGACAGGAAGTGACCTGTGAAACATCTGAAAGATTACAAGATAAAACATGGAACTGATTAAACTGGAAAACATGACAAAAAGTAATCAGAACTGAGAAAGATAGTAAACTTAAAGAAAATATAATTTTTGTTTTTTGTTACCTCAGAAGAAACCTGTTCAACCAAAATTTCAAGAGGTCCAGGAAGTCAACGTTTCTCCACAAAGTAACACGATTGAGACCAATGAAATAGTAGAAGGTACATTAGATGGTTGCCCACGCACCTCCTGGTTAGGTTCAAGACTCCCCTAACATCACTCCTTGTAATAATCTAAAATAGTAATGATGATGACTTTAAAAAAAATATTAAAGCATTCAGCCATTTTTTATTCTTTTTTTATTCACATATAGTCATACGCAGAACAACATGGTGAAAATATTTCTCCGCATTTGACCCCTCCCTGAGGGAGCAGGGGGCGGTCCCTTCGATTGTTGGGGAGATGGGCTTCAGAGTCTTAAGGCCGTGAGACCGACCATTATACCGATCCACCTGATACTGTTCAAGACTTAATCCAAGACAGTAAGTTTTAAAACGAAACATAACTAGAAAAAACACTCAGACCTCCGCCCAGGTTTTGGAAAAATTCACGCAGATTTGTCCATTAATGTCGGAGTTATTATCAGCCCCTAAATCTACCAAAAACTACAAAAAACTCTGTAGTGGCTACAAATACTCTGTAGTCGCTTGTCTCCTGCTCCTTCCACTTCAGCGTCTCTTTTCAGCCCACTGATCCCCCTGCTCCAACCCCAACATCAAAGGAATCAAAGAAACTTGAAACTGCATCCCCAATTCCACCACCAAAGGAACATCAAAGGAAACCAAGGAACTGTTGAAACTGAGCCTCAAGCAAAAGAAACATCAAAGGAATAAAAGGAATAAAGGGAACAAAGGAAATAGCCATATTGTGACATCACTAATCCAAATAGCTTATTTTATTTTATTTCATCTTCAATTCTACAAAACACCTAACGTCGCCAAAATACAAACAAACAAACAAAGAGACAAACACACAGAAGTGTGACATAACCTTCTTGGCGGAGGTAAGAATAGGTCTAATAATATAATTTATAAAATGTGAAAAGGCTTCCTAATCTAGATGCAAGCCCAGTCGGTGACCCCTGCCTTAGAATGATCCTTTCACAGAGGGGGCCGGTGCTCCTCTATGGACTCCCCCATATTGCTCTGCCTTGTTTTCACAGTGGTCCAGAGCATACCAACCGAACACAGGCTCTGTGGAAGGCTTTTGTATTTTAGAACTTCAATCGCTTGGAAGAGGAGGATAAGGTTAGAGGTCTTCGTCACTGCTGGATTCCACTGAATCCTACTCACTGGACCTTTATGATGGAAATTTAGAAATGTAGTAAACCCAGTGACCAGTTTAATAGGTACAACAATCTACAGCGTTTGCTGTTTAATCTAATATTGCTGCAAAAAGCCTTTTAAGCCCCACCGTCATGAAGGTTTTGGTTTATTTGGGATAGAAAGTTGTTTTATCTTGTTGTCCATAAAGTCCAGAGTGAAGTTATGTCCACAGGATTTAAAAAAAAAAAAAAAAAGAAAGTATCCCTAATGGGTAACATATGAACATTTAAAATAAAATATAAACAAGATAGATCTCCTCAAGTTAATTTCATATGCACGACATTTTGACTGAATCGGACCAATTGTTGAGAAATAATGGCCTACTATAACTTACTATAACTACGATAACTTTTGGAGATGAAGCTCCCCCTAGTGTCAGAAATATACAAACCATCACTCCTAAAATCAATCCAGGTCTTCCTCACACTAAAGTCTATGTGGGTAAAGAATTTGAAAATTATCCACAAAATGGTATTTGAGCTATTTCCGAAAAATTATGCTTTTTTTTGTAAAGAGTAAAACATGAGCTGCTTGAGTAAGATATGACAAATACAAAATAAATCTACCTGAGTCGATTCATATACACCAAATTTGTACGTACAGTTGAGAAATTTTGGCCCAAAAAACTATAAAGATAAAGCTCCTCCTAGTGGCGGAAATATACAATATATCTTTCCCTAAGTCAGTCCACTTCTTCCTCAAACTAAACTCTATGTGGGGATAGAACTTGAAGATGATCTTTGATACAGTCTTCAAGGATCAAGGATCTGGGGCGGACGCGGATGATTCCATAATATCCGACTTTTCGGGGATAAAATTACAGTTCTCAGTTAAAAAATGACATTCTCTGGTTTAAATCGGTCGATGGCGCCTTGTGATGTCACCATTCCAAACGGCCTACAATTTGATTTTATTTCATTTTAAAATGCTGCGACACACACATGACTTCACCTAAATTGTATCACCTATAAGAAAACCAAAAAACTACAAACATCTCTATAAATAACACGTGATCCATAAAGTATTATCTTGATATTAGGTGAGGCGTGAATGCAGGGAAGTTAAAACCCTTTAATGTCCTGCTCGACTCTTTGGTTGAGTCACTATTTATTTTTGTAAAAGGTGTTCCACTTGACTGACTCGTTTATAATATGATCAAGAGGCTGCATTGAATATGCTGACGAACAAAGGGCCAAGAATGGAGCCCTGGGGGACACCACCGGTCAAAGGGGCCACCGAGAAGGAGGCATTAACCGTTGAGAAAGTCGTGTTTATTATCGCATGTGAGGACTTACTCAACAGAATTGTGTAGCTTTAAACAAACAAATAACTCTAATAAGGCTCAAAAGGTTTTTCTAAAAGTGTGTTTTCCCATCAGTTAGAGATCATCTTATTAAAATTTACTATATTCCATGAAATACAAAAATATCATCATGAAATAATGAAGTATGTATTTTTCTTTTACTGATTAAAAAACAAACAATTTTTCATTTTATGGTAAATGTTGAGTGTTTAAAATTCCCCAGAGAAATAAAATATGCGATAAAAAAAATTTTCACCGATTTTTATATTTTTTTATTCCGGTTCGGACTTAAAAGGGTGAAATTGTCGCAGAAATGAACGGTTAACGTTCTGCTTCTCGGAAGCAGCGGCACACAAAAGAAACCCTTTTGAGTTTGAGCATCACAGGTAGTATTATACTCCCAAATAAATAGGTAACATCCTGCGACTGTTATGCAATCCTATGAAGTCTTTATATTTAGATAGACTATTTTTAACCCTCCACTTGTTCCGCTTACAAACATCGAGCTATTGTCTTGAAAGGCCCCGTTTTCATACTGGGTAAAACAAATTCCATTTCATGTGCTGTGTGGGAGCGGCTTTGAAATAAGACTGTGTGCTCTACCATATCCTGTGTGCGGCTCAAACCAGCTCTGACAAAACAAAAGAAAACACTCAGTAATGAAGCGACATTGACAATCACCCCCAGCAGCCTTGATTCAGTGTGAGATTTCTTTTCGAGTGAAGAGTCAAAATGAAACTGAGAGATCGTGAGAGGTGCTATGATAAATGATAAATGATATCACCTCCCACCATGTTGTGTCTTTTTCTGAGTCTGTGGGTTACTTGAGGTTGGTTTTAATGTTTCCAGCTGTGCTTCATTGCGCATGCGTTGTGTGACGCCACAGAAATGTAAACACAGTGGCGGAAGAGATAACAGTCATTCTTCTGGAGCAACAGGGAAGTTTTATACTGTTCGAAAAAACGCATCGAGATGCTCATCCTGTTCAAGTTTGTAGTAAACAGGCTGCAAAATGCAGGTTTCCCACTAAGGGGAGCTTTTTACGACTACTAACACTATTCTTCGGACATGTCCTCCTTACTGATGGTGGTATTTAGTCCCAATTCAGCGCATTTGAATCGACTCGAGGAGATCTGTCTAGTATATATATCATATTTTTCCCTAGTAGTTCCTATTTTATTCGCTAGAGGGAGCATTTTTTACGGACATAATTGAAAAACAACATTTTTCAATGCGGTTTAACATTTTCCGATTTTATACCTATACATATACCTAAGTGAGAGGAAGAACTGGATTGATTTTTGAAATTTGTCAGTTGTACATTTCCGACACTAGGGAGCGCCATAGTTTCAAATCTTTTCGGCCCATAATTTCTCAGGCTTAAGTCTCATTTAGTCCAAATTTGATGCATATGAATCGACTTGAAGATATTTATCTTGTATATATATTATATTTTACTCACTAGGTGGAGCTTTTTTAACGAAATATACAATGTTTTTCCGATATAAATTCTTAATCGTTGAAGATTTGATCTCGTACATAAATATACATATTTTTCACTCTAAAAATTTATATTTTACTCACTAGGGGGAGCTTCCTTTAAGAAAAACACAGTTTTTTGCTACATAACTTCACATTTAATTTGACAATTCAATCAGGGAGGTTGCTTATATAATGCAGGGTATTGGGGACTTTTCAGAAATATACCCTTGCTGTCCTGGACGACAGCATAGGCGTAGTTTGGCTGTAAGATACGTGAACCTCAGTATCTCAATATGAGAATACGACGATCTGGACAAATGACGACAAACGGCCACATGGTCCATGCAGACAACACAGGTATGACAGGAATAATGACTTTACTCACAAGCTCATTTTCAACTTTTCAGCAACAGAATGGCAGTAATGCGGCTCAGGTTCACTGATGGAGATCACTGACCAGAGGCAGAGGCTTCTTCAAAGAGAGGATTAGCTGCACCAGGAACCGTGGTGTGACATGAGGCCAAGAACCAGTCATGGGACCTAACAGAACCCTTAAAGACAAAATGTTTCACTACAGGCTCATTCTATCTATCTATCTATCTGTCTATCTGTCTGTCTATCTATCTATCTCTCTATCTATCTCTCTATCTGTCTATCTATCTATCTATCTCTCTATCTATCTCTCTATCTATCTATCTATCTATCTATCTATCTATCTATCTATCTATCTATCTGTCTATCTGTCTATCTATCTATCTATTATCTATCTATCTATCTGTCTGTCTGTCTGTCTATCTATCTATCTATCTATCTATCTGTCTATCTGTCTATCTATCTATCTATTATCTATCTATCTATCTGTCTGTCTGTCTATCTATCTATCTATCTATCTATCTATCTGTCTATCTATCTATCTATCTATCTATCTATCTATCTATCTGTCTGTCTGTCTGTCTGTCTGTCTGTCTATCTATCTATCTATCTATCTGTCTGTCTGTCTGTCTGTCTGTCTGTCTGTCTGTCTGTCTGTCTGTCTGTCTGTCTGTCTATCTATCTGTCTGTCTGTCTGTCTGTCTGTCTATCTATCTATCTATCTATCTATCTATCTATCTATCTATCTATCTATCTGTCTATCTGTCTGTCTGTCTGTCTATATCTATCTTCCATTATTTCTACATAATAGTAGCATTAATTTTACTACCCAACTCTAATTTACTACATTTCAGCGAAATACTCCTTTTCATCCCTGTTTATACCTGTAAAAGTGAAACAAAAATCCTGCTAAATTAGATTCACTGTGAACAGCAGGAACAAAAAGCAATGAGTCCTGAGGGGCACTGCGGAAGATCACTGATGTCTCCATAACAGAAAAAAATTAAGCTTGTTTTACATTGTTAAAAGCTTCCTCTCCTCGCTCGGAGTGCTGACATTCTGTGTTGTACGAACTAATTGTCATGCTGTAAGGAGAAAGCCATGCTTTGAGTCACTGTTTCTGAACTCTGTTCAAGTTAATGACATTTTTAAACTGTCAACACTGAAGCCTAGAGAGGTGCAGCTTCGCAGCTCTCAATTTTAGCAGAGTATTGTAACAGGAAATGCTTAGATAGCACTGGAATTATTTATTCAATAGTCTGTTTACGACCCATATCACTTTATTACACATTTAAAATGCACAAATTGTATAGATATGCATGCATAATCAACATATAGTTTAGAGAGAGAATCCCAAAATACAAGTGTATGTGAGTGCTCTTTAGTCTTTGTGCTCTTTAATGCAGTGCTGCTGTCTGCCTTCCTTGAGCCTGCTATCATTTTTCTTAAGTTCAGGGGTTAAGTGTCAGAAAAAGGTGGCACTGTCTCAGTCTGCCCTTTAGAATATTTTGTGCAAAGGCGGAGGAACTAAATGACGGCGGACTCCTCTTCATTTACAATTAAAATGCGCTACACCTTTTCTCAATTGGATATGTTTAAACCAATTTTTGCTGGAGATGGTACAATCAATCGGTATCAGTATGGCCAATCTCGTATGCCAACTAAAATGTATTTGTATATGTATGAGCTACCTACCTAGAGGAGATGATTGTATAGCCTACAAAGCTGCTGCTAATTGTACTGCTTTAGAGACAAGACAAAGCAGAAGAAAAAAAAAGCTGTGGCAGAGTGTACAAAAGGCGCCTGTTGTTTTCATTTAAGATACGCCATCTCAATTACAATGCTTACAACCAAGAAATATGAAACTTGCATATTTCAACCAACCTGTGTGAGTGAGCACAATCTGCTTTCAAATATTAACTTTCACTGCTGCTTTTTCTTTTGCTTAACTTCTGCAGTCATAAGCTAAAAAAAACCCCACACCCCTCCCTACCTAGCTAAATGCATATCGGCAATTCGCTTACACAAAGGCATCATCTGCCTGTGTGTACAGAGCAGCAGCAGCCACTTTGGATCCTGAATCTCAATGGGCTCATAGTGCCTCCGACGCCCATCTGTTCCAAGCAGTCAGCAAGCCACTAAGCAGCAAACTTTGATCCCCGTGTAGATTTTTTTTTTTTCCAAACCCATCCGGATTTGCCTGGCCCATACGAGGCATTGTGAGGCTGCACGGGGGTACAGATTCTAGATTCATTATTGGTGTGGGCGGCAACCTTTGTATTCCCCAAAGCACAGATGTATGCACACAACATATTGCTATTTGGTAGCATAAAGGCCTAAGCCCATTGTTCATTGTTGGTTCATATATCACAAGTAGCTCTAATGCAGATAGAGCACAGCTCGTGTGGTGAAGTTCTTGCGGTTGACATTAACCATTAAAGGTGTACTTGTTTCTCTGCTCCACTCATACTTGACCTTAACATGTTTGTTTTATCTTTTCATGTCAGTTTATTGGAGGAAAACTCAATTGGCGTTTAATCTACAGATGAATACTCTCTGGAGGAACATTTTACATTTGGTCTTTTATTATTTAGTGTGTACGCTCACACTTTTCTTTAACCTTTTTTTGTGATACACAGGTAGAGCTCTTGCAATTTTATTCATGAGCAACTGTTAAGTATTTTTTGTTTAATTTGTATGATTATTTATTATTTCATGAGTCAATCTATTTTTATTTGTATTGTTAATTTTACATTTGATCTTTAATTATTTAGTGTGTATGCGCACGGACATACAGATATATTTATATTTATGTATATATTTAAAAAAAATATCTATGTATATATATATATATGAATATATAGGACCTATATATATTTTTTTTAATTAATCTATTTATTTGTAATTCATTTATATTTAAGTTTTCAGTTTGTAGAGAAATGTGCAGCATATAGCAAAATAAACATAAACTAATATCTTTGGCAAAACCCAATGAGTATCGGAGAGTGTATGTACTGTACTTTTAAACATTTTAAGGTTAGTTTGAAAAAGTGGTAGAAGAATACTCAGGGATGTGTAGTATATGTATTATATGACATATTTGTACCCGCAAAAATACAAAAAAAATACACATATAGCTTCATGGTATGTAAAGTTAAATTAAAGATCATGACAGTTCAAGTGTTAGCTGGCATGTCACACTTATCATACAGAAAAATGTGGGTGGTCACTAGATGACAGGTAGGAATTCATCTTAAAAACATGCAATTATTTAGAAAAAATGTTGAATGATGAAAAGAAAAAAAATGGTGACACATCCATTTTTTTGTGGATTTTATAGACATGGCAGCGATATTAGCATTGGTCATTAGTGGCAGACATATCCGCAGCGTGTGGAATACAGAGGCTCATAAGCAGACCCTATTTGGTTACCTGTGTGACAGGCTTGTTCAGGACACCAGAAACAGCTGTCCTAGCCTGTGTGAGCCAAAATAATTAGGCCTGTCATCTCGATGCTCTGATTTCCCCTTCAGCTCGCTCCACAAAATGCTAATATTTTGCTTTCATTGTCACATTCACCTTGACACGGGTATTGCCTTGGCGCATAACGGGATGAGATGACTCTAAATTTGCATTGTTCGTTCTAATAAATTTGCTTTCTCTGTACCTCGTGGCAGGACCCATCAGATAAAGTCTCCCGGAGTGTCATCAATCATGGCCCAGGCTGACAGACGGCTTTTGCCTTCATTTGTTACATAGAGGAACATGCTTAATTATTTGTACTGTAATTAGTTGGGAAAATGTCAGGAAATGTCAACTCTCTGTTCGCTGTGGAAGGGCTCTGCTTGAAAGCCACAATGACTGAAGTGTCATTAATGCCACGTAACAAGAAGAGGATCAGCTGGGGGAGGAGAGAGGGGAGGGTGTGTGCGCGTGTGTGTGTGTGTGTGTGTGTGGTGGTGGGGGGGGTTCTTCTTAGAGTGTAATCATGGAGGGAGTTAGAGGGAGACGCAAATCAGCTGTGTTAGCTAGCACGATGGGCATCTTATTAGCCGAGCAGCCAGCCAGCTGAATTTTTCAACCACATCTTGTTTCCCTCCGCTCCTTTCGCATTGGCACAAAATAAAGGCAGCAAGTGGGGAAAAGAAATGAAGTCAAGTAAACAATTCCGGCTTCCCACTCGCTGTCAAACTGGCCATACTTTGCTACGTTATATTGCCTGTCACAAACAGGCATAATGCCAAGTGCAAAAACAATGGAGAGGCGTGTTGCTCCAGCATGCTTTTCTAAACCAGAAGTCCCCCAATGCAATTAATACCAAGTCAAAATGTGCTCACACAAATGTTAATAGTTCCACACTTAACAGGGTCATTATCTATCAATAGTTGTTTTTTTGCTTTGTTTTTAACCTTGAACCCAAGCTCATAGGTTGATCACTATTAATTCCTTTAATATCCAAAATATTTTTTATTTCTCCAAAATTAGAGCGAATAAGTAATTAAATAAGCCTCAGAGCATATTATAACATTGGTTTTGAATGCATTATCCCCTTCTGCTATCTATGGAATACATATTTTGGTGCCTTTTTGACAATTGGCTAAGGTGTATGGACAGGCCACTTGTACAGTTATCCAAAAGGTAAGGTAATTTACACTTGTTTGAAAATGAGGGGAGGAGACGGACACAAAAATGGAAACTAGGAATCCCACAAGGGGCATCTTTTGTTTTGGAGAAAAATATGTAGTATTATGAGGTCTCATGGGGGTTTCAGTGGCCATTCGTCTTTTCAAGCCCTCGCTGTGGGAGTGTGGCAGAGCAAGGCTCAGCCTGCTACCTTGCCCACCGACAAGCACTGATGGTCATCCAAGAACCTCCTTAATTAGCCTGCAATCTGGCAACGACCTGTGTTCCTGAGATGTGGCAGCCCTGTTTAAATATGATGCCAGATGCAGTCCCACCTTCAGCATGTCATCTCATTGTCCTAGGAAGCCAGGGGGAGAGAGAGAAGAGGAGAGAACGAGCACAACATCCCACAACGCAGCATGTGTTGTGGGATACTGTGCTTATTGTGTTCTGCTTATTCCCCTTTTCCTCGTTTGTATTCTGCTCTGTCTGTCAGTTATTCCAGCACACCCTACTGCGAGGCATTTCCCCAAACCTGAGGTGACCCCGACCTTGAAAAGTGACGCAATTAAGGTGCAAGTGTTCATCTTAAAGTTTTGCCACGCACTCAAAGGGCGGTGTTGGGATTTGAAATGCTGCAGACACGTCTGCATATGCATACAAACAAACCCACACAGCGCCAGTTTGCAACACGCCCAAGCATGCGTGTGCGTTTGGATCTAATTGTGTTTTACTATTTCATCTGTGAAGAGCCGGTGTGTCTATAAAATGACTTGACAAGCTGAGGATCATAAACGTTAAGTGTGTGCGTGCTTGCAGTTTATCCGCCGCCATTAATAGATCCCGACCCTGTAGTTTAAGCACATTTTACACCTCACACCACTTCATAAGATGACGCCACGCGGATATGGATTCTAAAACTGGAAATCCTTATTCAGAAAACCCATTTAATCCAACTGAGTTGGGCCTCCTCTGATACGGACACATTGTAATAGAAGATATTAGACTAATCTGTGATTCAATATGTAGAGCAAGGGGAGGCATTATCTAAAATGGTGTAAATATATCCCAGAGCTGTCTAAGATTCCCCTCTTATAATAGTTTTATTTCCGAACATATAAATACTGGATATGCTCTAACTCTCTAACAGCATCCTCTGTCCAGCTTGTTTGCTCATGTGCTTCCTCGGGGGCTTAATGCCATCACAACACACAACTTTGTGTACTATGAACACAAAGTTGTGGATAAGCCGAGAGGAATGAGGACTTTTCACCAAGCAGTCAGTGCAGCTCTTTATCACAGCCTTTCCTGGGATGCAGTGGCATCACTGACGTCTACTCACCCTGCAGACAGCATTTACAGATCCTTTCTAATCTTTTCTCTAGCACATTAAGTGATGATGCAATCGTAAGGCCAAAAATCAAGTCGTTTCTGGATAATTAATTGGCTATTTTGGGTTTTGAAGTATTCATTTCTATTCATACAGATGGAAAATATGAATAAAATATAATGGCAAAAACATATTTGACATTTTTTTGATTTCAATCCAAATAATCTTATAGTATAATATCCACATTATTTACACCTTATTTCACATCTATACTCCATGATTCACAGATTAATGTGTCAAATGCTGACGATAAATCAAGTTTAAAGCAAAGCTCGATTATTGAAACTTTGTATATTTGTTACAGCCTGTGTGGTGAGAAATAATTTAATAAATTTTTGGAGAAAAAAAAGATGCCAGAAACCAAAGGAAGAGGCGGTGAATCAAACAAGCAACATTATTGAGAGATATACAATTGTTTTAGTAAAATATAAAATGCTAAAGCCTCTTAGAACATTGTGCGTCTTTAGTCAGTCATACATTATCATGCATATTTCATACGAGGAGATTACTGAAATGGAATTGTGTGTCTTTTTGTTGTATGTCTTTATAATTACACCTTGAAGCCATAGCTTATTTTTCCCCTCTGTTTTTTCCTCCATATTCATGAAAACCAGACTTGTAATTTGATAAAGAGAAGCCTGTGTTCCCAACTTCATTCAAACGGCATCATGGTGTTGTATTAAAGTGGGCATCTGTGTTCTCGCGGCATTAATCTCTTCAAGCACATTCCAGCTGCTGTGATGTGCGGGAGGGAGATAAGTCTTAAACAGTCTAAAGCTAAGCAAACCAGACAACTCTATTATTGCCTTCATAATTGCTTAATTAAACTTTTGTCACTAATCATTATGAGGGCAATAGAGCTGTTATACAGGCTTTCTGTTGAGCAGTGGGAAAAAAAATCAATAAACTGTGTTGGGGAGCTGATCCCCCACGTCTCTCTCTCTCTCTCTCTCTCTCTCTCTCTCTCTCTCTCTCTCTCTCTCAATCTATCTCTCTCACTCTTTTTGTCCTCCGTAAATGAAATTCATTGCTGCCGGTTAGTGATCTGTAGGTCTGGAGCTCGACTGATATGAGCTGCCATCACCATTTGAATTGAGGGGTATTCAGTAGCACATGAATATGAACAAATGGCAAACATAAATCTCTTGCATGAAGTACACCTTCTATCCCTTTATTATGGAACAATTGACCCATCTAAAATGAATTCTAATGCCAAGGAAAGCATTTAGATTTAAATTACACCACGGGTCCCCTGGACCTGAGAGATGACGGCATAAAAAAGATTAATATGCTAATTATTTTTTCCCTCCCCTCTCTTTATTCCTCTTTTCGACATTTGCGTAGGGTTATTGTGAGCCTTGTAAATAAGATGACTGTTTTGTCAAGGAAGGACTGCGAGGTTCCTTCCCGTAAAGTATGCTTTAGATCACTGACATGGATCTAGCCGTGGCATTATCTTTATTGTTTTTTTATTAGCCAGCTTTTTTTTCCCCACCTTCCTGAAGCACTTCATAGAGCGGGTGTTCCGATGTGTGTGTGTGTGTGCTCACTATGCAAATAATTATTTTCTCACTGCTGACCCAGAAAGTCCATGGGATGCAAACAGAATACAGATTGCAGGTTTTCCTCCCTCTCTCTCTCTCTCTCTCTCTCTCTCTCTCTCTCTCTCTCTCTCTCTCTCTCTCTGTGAGTTTGTGTGCGTGTGTGTGTATGTGTTTGGGAAATGTTTAGTGTCCCTCCAGAGCAGTCAGAAGTACCCTTAGATGGGCCATTACAGGGGCCACTGTTCATTCCAAGGTTTTGCCAAACGATCACAGTTTAAATTGTGTTGTTTCTCATATCCTCTAATTGGCCTGGCTTTGAAAACCCAACTTTTAGCTTTGAATGTCTTGCCATAGGCAGCCAACTGGCAAGAGCGCAATGGGGGCAAAAGCCTCATTTCATAATTTGTAGGCACTTTAAAGTTGGCTAAGCCTCTGCGGCAAATTGAAAAGTGTCCAAAATGTAAGAAAGGAAAGGGCCTTTTTGACTATGCATCACCATGAGAATACTTGACGACATGGCGCAATATGTGCCATATCTTGCAATTCTTGCAAGAATTATGTATTGGAGGGAAACTTGAGCTACTTATAAGCATTTATCACGGTTTCAATAGACACAGGGGCTTGCATTGAACCGACTTGCAATTTTAAAGAGCCAAGTCAAACAAATACTCTGTATCTTTAATTTGCGTTGAAAACAGCAGCAAACTATTCATGTAAATCTCACAGCCCTTTATCGGTAGTTAATGCGAAAGGTTATCGTCATTCCAGAGGAATCAAAACAGATCTTGAGTGGCAAGAAGAGCTTTTGTAAATATTTCCGAATTAAAAAAGTGTCATTGTTTGGTCTAAGTAAATGAAATAACTTGAAATAAACAAAACATTTAAGGGACATCCAATTGCATTTCATGGGAAAGACATTTATATATCAATAGGTTCCATTCGGCATGTTTCTAAATTCAAACATGATCCATTTCATATAGTAAAAAAATGACTTTTCCTCTTAGGCTACCAGACAGTAGAGACAGTCGAGACAGTAGAGACAGTAGATGCCAGACTGACATCTACACATACATTTAACTTCTATTAATGGACCAGTTCTGTACGGCACTGATGCTGTTGCTCTGCCACTAACTTGAGTTTAATAAAAATACCCGCACATTTCTGTTACAAGTCTCAATACTGGTATTAAATTGTTATTACTGCTTTTTACCGAAGGAACATCAACTATTTCTCTTCTAATTCTCTCTAATCTTCTAATTCTCTCTAATATGTTATTGTAAAGTTGTTATTACAAAGGCAGATAGATATTTAAATGTGAAAATATTCCACAGAAACTCTCTGTTTGATGATAACACATGTAAAGATTTTGAAATAGTGACATTAAACACAAACTACCCCAAAAACATCACATCATGCAGCTGTTCATGACTGACTTGACTCAATTATTGCAATGCAAAACTTATAATGAGAAACATTGACTCTGACAAACTCAAGGGGAAAAAGTTATCCTTGGTTAGTCAAAAAACTTAAAAATATAATTTATTAAATCAAGTTCTGGTGTGTAATGAATGCCATTACTTTCTCAACTGAGAGTGAAATATGCCGTTAATGAATTGCTTGGAAACCATCTGAAGACAGACTTAATTACTGAGCCCACAGTTCTTGCATTACTATGCCATATATCCCCAGCCGAACACAATTCAGCAGCTAGATAAACAAATTTCATGGCAGCCTTCATGGCACTACTTTCTGGCCAACCATTGATACCAGTGTTTATTCGCGAGGCTGCGTGAAGCATGGCAAGCATGAAAATGTGGCATTAGAAGTGAAACCTTCATTTTCATCTCATTAAAAAAGGAGGAGAAAAAAAGGAGTGGAATGCAAATACAAAACCATGAGAATGTATGATACTTACAAGTCTCCCTTTCCCCCACCGACGGCTCATTATGTGGTGATGTTAATGAATCAGGAAACGCGTGGTGTGGTGAAGGGATTAAATGGTCTATTACTCAAAAAAAGATCATTTTAAGACACAGCAGTGGACAAGACATTTCCACATTATGTTTTGGTTCCAGCATTTACCCTTATCCAAACCTAACTCTAACCCAAGTTCATTCTAAGTGCACAGGTAGCTTTCCAAAACTTGTAATAGCATTTAACTATTGTTTTGGTTTGTGAACTTTTCCAAACTGGTTCTCTGTGTGTTTTAATGCTTGCTTGCAACTGCAAATTTTTATGCAAGTTGTGCTATCCACTGCGGACACACACATAAACACGACACTTCCTTTCTTTTCGGTGTGTTTGTGTAGCCTGGTAACACTGGCGACAGCGCCCACGCCCTGGGGCCCCGCCATGCCTCCTTACACCACTTATTTTCAGTCTGGAGACTTCAGCCTTTGTGCAAATATCTGTTTTTGACTCGAATAATACAACATGTCTGTGGACAACTGTATTTTACACAAATCCTACTAAATTATAGAGGAATAGAGGTCCAGAGGAAGGACAGAGGAAGCTCTATGTTTATTTTATGGACCTGAACTGCATAAAATCCCGCAACTTTTTGTCTCTCACTTTATTTATCATTGATTAATTTTTTATTGTTAGTGTTAATGCTATTTAACTTAACCAAATATCTCCTTGTTAACTATTCCTTTATTAACAGTCGAGGGTTTAATTGTTGTAACGCGTGAAAGCCTTTTTTTGTCAACTGTATCTCGATATTCTTTCGACATGACTGCATTTTCTCCGATTATATATAATATTTTACTTAAGATGTCACATTTGTCTACCAACATGCTTTCTTAAATTTTTTTTCCGTTTGTGTCTCAACATAAATGTAAAGGAAAGCAGTAAATTGCCTCTTTAAGGTACAACAAACAAAAGCGGAAATCGTTTAATAGCATGTTTGCTTCTACCTTAAGCAGTGTCAAAAAAAATGCTCTCTCCATAGTGAAACATATAATTGCTAGCTTTCCAAGCTCACAAAGGTATCACCAGGTTTTCGGCTTGATACAAGTAGCCCGGTCAATTAAAATAATTATAGTATTTCTGTGATAACTGCACGGTCTGGGTATTTTAGAACATTTAGGGATTTGCAGTTGCACATAATTGGAGCTGTGAAGTCCAACTCCTACTTTTCTTATGAAGCGACTGATTATATGGAAGAGCACACAGTCATTTGGTAAGGGTTAGCTGTAATGCGATGTTTCTTAGTGTTTGGGTGGGGATCAAACTTGGATCACATGTGGTGGTCCCTACAAGTCACGCGGATGTGTTTCAAGATGACATTGCATTATTTTCGTCATTGTGTAATTTTCCGAAACAAAATATTATTATTATTAATTTTTATTGTCAATGTGCAATAATGAAATTAAACATAAAGAACATCAAATAGTTCTTATGACAAATGTTTATAAATATGGCAACAGTTATGTAGGCTACCATATGTTATGCGACCTCGACTGCATATCCATCCCCAGCATCATTAAACCCGCTGCAACACCCATGAAATGTCATCACTCATGTTCAAGTCAATGATTACAAACCCAACAGACTTTGAAGGCCTCAGCTTTTGTGATTTCACATTCCTCGACAATCACCATAGCCTTTGGTAGTCCTGTATCACAACCAGCCTGATTCAAGGCCTGGCTCATTGTGTCATCCAGCTATTAGCACCAATGGCAAGCCAACCACAACTCTAGCCATAGCTGGAGCGATAGCCCAATTTCAGAGCGGGGTCAGCGACTCAGCCATATTGTTAAGATGATTGTTCTGCCAGCCTTCTGTCATGGTTGATGTGGTTGGAGCGCTTGGCTTGATGGTGGCTGGCTTGCTCTTCGCTGCCTGGAAAGCGGCTTTGCTGTAGGCAGCTCCGAGGCTTTAAAACCCTTATTGTCTATCTTTCCCCCAGCTCGCCCTTTCCTCCCTCTGCTCCCTCTTTAGGATGGTCTGGAGTCAGAGGGAGAAAGAGAGAGGGAGGAACAGAGAGGGAAGGAAGGAGGAAAGGAGCCAAGCACATACGAGGGCCTGGTCCAAAGTATCATGATCAGCAGAGGCTTTCACAGAAGCGATTGCCTGCATCCCGCGGCATTGTTCAGGCCCCTTTCCCTGGCACCCCTCTCTTTTCAGCAGAATTTGGACATGCAGTTTGGATTTCTGCAGATTAAAGGGGACATATTTTCGAACATTTTCTTCTTGGTACCATGTGGCATCAGGTTTAGGTGGACTTTTTTAACCTGAAGTAAATTGGTATTTTTCTTGTGGGGGTGAATTCAACCATTTTACCGGACAAACAAATAAGAAACAAACCAGGATGGAAGGACAACATAAAGTGACTTTACATCAAATATGTTACAATGGAAGAGAGTAGACAGTGATCCACGACACCATCACATTCATTCAGATCATTTCATAGTACTTTGTGTGTTTATTTTTTGTGCAAATGATTGTTTCTCTGTTTGAATATACCATAGTAAATTGGACATTCTACATTATCCACAGTAAAAGTTACAAACTATAACTGTTTGGAACAAATACGTTAATAGTTATATCCTCCGCCAAGTTTGTGGTATTATAGAATCGTCATCCCCGCAGCAATAAGTCAAGAAACATTTTTCATGGACCATTATAAAATGTTAAGCCCTCATAGACCTTTGTGCGTATTTGCAAAAGTTTTCCGGCGATAATTTCTCAACTGTTCCATTTAGTCCCAATTTGCATGTGAGTTGTCTTTGACTTAGATCTATATTGTGAACATTGTGTTTTAATCCAGTGTTTCATATTATAATCAGTGGGGGGAGCTATATATATATATATAAATATGATATATATATCATATTTCCTTCTAATAGTTAGTATTTTACTCAATAGGGGGAGCTATTTCAAAGAAAATGCTTCACCTTCATTTTATTTCATTTACATTTTTTCAATCTGTCTGCCTTCTTATTTATGCCAAAATTGGTAAAAAAAAAGTTTAAAAAATCTTATAAATACATGTCCTTTGATCTTTCAGAGATTTTTTGGCTGTGGCTGTGTGACTCGCACCAGCCCTGTTTGAGAGACTAGCCTATTATATTTTATTTGGAACCAGTACCTATTTCATCAAAGAGGGCGTGATCCACCATGTGTGAAACACAAAGACGAGACAAGAAAAGTATAGAAGGAAGGGCAAGCAGTAAGATCATCTAGCAGTGTGGTAGTTAATGTTCCATGCATCCCCAGTCAGCCCAAAGTGTCCTGAGAACCAAACACAGAACGGTGACGTTGACGTTAAACGCCGGTTCTGCAGCCGCTGGTGTCACCAATCAACACTGAAGATCAGGTCATAATAGATATTACTTTGTTGGGTCAGGATCATGCATCCGGACACCCACCAGTGAAAAGAAAAGAAAAAGAAAAGACACCCACCATGGTATAGCATCCCCTCCAGAGTCCAGCAGGAACCAGATAGTTTAGCGCATCCCCCACCACAGAACCAAAGCACCACAGGAGCCCATTCAACTTCATCTTTAATTTAAGATGGTCAATCAAGGCATTTGCTTGTACAAGGCAGGAGATTGGGGGCTTTTCAGGGATATGTCTACGCTGTCAGGGACGGCAATGTGGGCCTGATTTAATAAATGTTGTCATCTTTTGGTAAACCTTCCCTTCTGATGAACGGTATGCTACTACACACACCTAGGTCCCATTTTTCTGGATACATCACATTGTCCTTCACCAGCAGAATACAAACTGGTTATACGCTGTTTAACTGTGTAACAGTAGGAAATGTACCAGTTTAAGACCATTTTGCTTTGTCATGTAGTGACCCATGATGGGTCAAAGACTCATGTCTGACCACCACTCTTTTGTCTCGGTATTGTCCAATAAAGTTTTCCTCTCACCAGATATTGGTTTCACAATCGACTCTCGAATGCCCACATAGTGCAATTTCAGAACTTATGTTGTCAGTAGCATCCTACCGCTCCACTAGTTCTGAATGCTGGCATTGGCTGGTGTGTACGGACTGTTACTTACTTTAATGGTGGTCAAAGTGAAAATGATGGGAAATTTGACACCAGTTAAAACGCACTATTCTTTAACACGACTCTTCAGAAAAATGTCTTAGCCATACATCCATCAATCCTTTCATCAGTGTGTGTATCTGAACCTCTTCCTCCACACACACAGGACAATAGAAGGGAGAATGATCATTAGCTGAGTTACAGCAGCGGGGATTGGTATGAACAGTTTGTCTCATCATAAAGTCAGCGTAACATGCCTATTGAGTAACATTACCCCCCACATTCCCTCACTCGCGCCACCATCTTCTGCCTTTGCTCTAGCCATGAAAATCTGAAAATGCACCTCCCTCTCTGTCAGAGCATCATTCTCATCCAGGTGTAGTTAACACCTCTATTCCCCCCCCCCCCCCGGAGACTAGTTGCGAGCAGCTAGTCGCGCAACTGGGTTCATAAGGGTTTTGATTGCCCAAATAATTGCGTGCGACTGTGTGTGAAAATGCTTAGATTCTAGGAGAGAGTGATTCATTTATGGGCCTCTTTCCTCTCTTCAGCTGCTCCCTGCCTTCCCCAGTAATTAGCCTAGTGTAGCTGCCACCTCTTGCTGCTCAGTCTGGGAGAGACACTTGACACGGCAGACATCAGAGAGATTTTTCAGGAGGCTCTCTCGGCGCCCCAACAGCTCTTAATTAACCACTTAGGTATCCCCACTCGTTCCCCCGGCCGGCACTTTCCAAATGGTAAGGAGGTTCTGTGCCACGGATCTAAACACCGGGGGAAGCGTGCTATCAAAAGATCTGGGTAAATGAAGGCTTGTGTAAATTATTTTTAATGATTCCCTCCTGGCACATCATTATGTTTGTAGTTACACACAGGCACTTCTGAGACGGCTCATCTTCACTAAGGTCATCAGCAGGACCTGTAACTAGCTGCTAGTCTGTAAATGGCTTATTAATTAGTGCTGTGGTATTACATAGCTGTGAGCTCTGATATATAGTGCAGCGATCTTAATTGTGTGGAATCGAAAATGATGATGATGATGATGATGATGATGATGATGATGATGATGATGATGATGACGACGATAACCCATCTCCAGGCTATTTATGCAAATTGCCCTCTTCATATTAGAAAATCATTACCTATCCAAACACTGCAACACTCAACCCGCATAAATTACAATGATGGATTTTATGATAATTGCGATTTAATTCTCCTCTTCTCCCTCTCTCTCTTTTGTCGGTTTGGAGTTTGAGAAATAATTTGGTTATTGTGAGCGCTATTATTTAAGTATTAGTTAAAGATTCATGGATTTGGTTCATTCAATTGCCTTTGAATTGAAATTTGTAAATCATCATTTTGTGAGACAGGAGATCACTTGTTACTTTTTTCCCCCATCTGGATATAATTCAGAGACATTTACATAGACTGTTAGGCCATTAAGTGATTTTTATATCATTTCTTGATGGCTTATTTTACCTACTGGTAATTGTAACATTAGTATTACAAAGTTATTACATGCATACATATTCTCATTTTTAACATATCTTAAAATAGTTTTTTAATATATGTTGTAAAAACTTTCAATAGCAAATACCAATATCTTTTTTACCTAAATGTGTAAATATTATTAAACATCAAAATCACAGAGGGTGACTCAAATGCATTGCATTGTGTTGGGACTGACCAACGAGTTCTTTAGGCTAGCAATTATTTTGGGGAATTTTCGGCTTCCCTGTCCATCGCTGAGAGATAATGGAGGGGTTGGATTTAATTATCTTCCAAGCCGTGCTCTTACAAGTGCTTTGTAGTTGAGCATTCAAATCTCACCGAGAGTCTTCAGAGGCGCAGCCAACTTTGCATTCATGAGGGGAGCAAATACCACTGCAGCCTGTATAACCTTGATGAAATGTGTATTCCACCTGAGGCTATGAGGGCAGGAATTAAAAACCCTGAATCATTACATTAAAACCACTTCCCTCCTTGACAACTTTGAAACAGCACCAAGGCAGATCAAAAACCGGTGACTCTTTAGCTCACTTTTTAATGAAAGTCGATCTACAGGAGGCAAAATATATCACGGAACAAATTTGGGAATAAAGTTTATGACACATGAAATGTTGGCAGAGATGTGGTTGTGCTTTTTCGCTAGTTCCATGTATCAGTTCACCACACCCGGCCCGGCCGCCTGTCCATGTCTTTCTCTGGGAGAGCCTGTCGGTATGCGGACAGTATCCATGCTGCAATCAACATCTGCTAATTTCAGTCTATTAACCGTATTGTCGTAACACACGATCATGATGTTTTGTTTGTGCGGCTGAACTGAGACTTATGACCCTCATCCATCATCTGCTTGTCATATTTTTATGTGTTGTCTGTGCAGTTCCCTGCAGCCCAAAGCAAGCATATTACAAGGCCCCGTTTAAGTTATTGGCCAGCTGCTAGATCCGTGCCCAGCTGAAGAGGTCATTGTGTTTCTCTCTCTCCCTTTTTTTTGCCCCACTTTCCTCTCAGAATATCACACTGTAGCACGCTTGATGCCATACTAATACAAACCGTATGTCCTGAGAAGCTATCGTTTGCATCCACTGTGTCTGAATATTTTAGCAGGCTTATGTCTTCCACACACAGGCAAAGAAACAACGGTGAGTCCACTTTGGTGTTTTTTTTTACTTCTTTAAATCAGTGTTATATGTATAAAAATTTAAAAAAAAAAAGATGTATTCACAGGAACAACATTGCATAACTCTGCTCTCTGTCCATACTCTGCGGTCATTTCACAAACTTAGCGTCAATCTCATATTCCAATTTCACCATTTCAATTTCAGTGGAGAAAAGACGTCCTGAAGTTCAAATCTGTAGTTTGAACATATTTATGTGGTGCAGCTGTTTGAATTTCAATGCTGAAAATAGTTTCTCACTAAAACATAGCTTGGTACTACTTTATAATAAGACCACCATTATAGAGGGGTTATAAACGGTTTGTAATTTATTATTATATGGTTTATTATTATAATTTTTGAACTGATTATTTATTATATAGCTATATATAGAGCAATATAAATGTTTTATACGACATATGTTGTAGCTATATGTTATAACATGGTTATAATATCTAACTATGTTATAAGTTGTTAATGTTTATTCATGTTTATTAATGACTTATAAATTGTATATTCTTGTCTTCGCATGACGCATGTCTTTATAGAAGACATCTCTTCTTGTCTCAGTCTGTACTGTGAAATGGTTAATGTATAATGTAGACTTGCTGCAGCATCTATGATAAATGTTATTGTTAACGGCTCTCTGCCTGTTGTGAGATGAACAAGCGCAGAGCATTCACCCAGTGTAACATGAATAGCTTTGGAGAAAACGTCCTCTTGAGGACCGTCGATGCATATCAGCGCAGCCTGGAGAGCCTTTCCTTTTTCCCTTCTTGACACTGTGTTGATGGACACAGGCAGTATTTTTGCTTGTTAAGAAAGGGCTTTGTTTATTCTGCAGGTCATGATCCAAATCCAGCAGACATTTGCCCCACAGGAAGGGGTGCTCTCACTCAAGTTTGTCATTTCATTTCTACTGTGAAATCCATTAAGTCCACACACTGAGGGCCTCTTTTTTTATGCTTGTACAGTATTTGTCTTTTTTTCTTCTTCTGATGAGCTGTAAATGGGATCTTCCTCCAGAACTGAAGTTTACACAAGTGTTGAAGTGCATTTTGAAATCACTTGATGCGGCTGAGTGAAAATATGTTCTCTCAGCCTGTCTTGTCTCAACAATGAACAATACAGTAGAGATATGAAAAATGGCCATCTCTATGGATTAGAGGCAGGTGATGCCATAATTACTTTTTTTCCTTTTTTTATGTAGCATTTTCCTCTTAATGTAGGAGGGGAAGTTCGATTTTCACACACTTGCTCCCTATTGGAGTTATGTTTGTGAGTGTTGTTTTTATTGTTTGTTTTGTGTCTGTTTCCCCTCTCCAGCAGATTTCTGGTCAGCCATGTGAAATTAATCTGAAAGAAAATAAACAGCAGAGCCCAACAACTAATACAGTTAATTGTCTTAGTGATTTTCTGGCTGGCCGCGTGCTAACAGCTGGTCATGTTGGCTCATGGCACCACTTCAGCCAGCCTTTGAGATAATAACTTTTGCATCTGCCAAAGAAGTGGATGTTACTGCCCACAGAATTTACAACTCACAAGTGGAAACACAGACTCCGACAGAATTTTCTATGCAAGAGTCTTTGAATTTTATTAATGTAATGCAAACACAGTCCTTCCAACACATTAAATTGTTGATGTTATGCGAATACACTCCGGAATTGCAGATCCTCATTAGCATTATTTGCATGTTAATCTGCATCTTTTTAATTAGTGATATTATTTATGCACATAATTTTCGCCCGGTGATGCCAAGTTGCAGGCACATTAATTAATCTACAGAGATGCCAAACTGTTTTTCCTCCACTTTTATTTGTTTACACCGTGTTTTGGATTCAGGGGGAAGTTACAGGGAAAAAAGGAGGTAAAAGACAAAAATGCTTCAATATGAATAAAAGAAGAAAGAGGAGATTAACAAAAAGTCCTTGTTTTCATAATCCATATTGTAATATTCGCCAAATGCCATATTTTCTTTCTTTCTCCTCTACTTTACCTCTTCCCTCTGAGATTGGATATTCATTTACTCTACCTTGATGTATTATTAAAATCCTTAATGGACTCCTGAGGCTTCGCTTGCTTCTCTTCTTCATTTACAGAATATGGTGAATGTTATTCTAATCTCCCTACAACACTGTCATGCATAGGCAATGAGACCCCAGCCCCAACCCCACCCCTCTGAGATCATCCACCTCTACAGACAGCCACCAGATAAACACTCCTGCATTGCGTCTTAAGAGGAGACTTTGGCGATGATACTTTATGCAGAGAAGAGACAATAGCAGTCAATGTGCGCACTTACTGCCGTGCTATTACACACTGTATTATCACTGAATCAAAATGATTCTCAAACATGCAAACTACATATTTGAACACCGCCGCAATAAATGTGCTGTAATTTAAACCATATTAATAATGTTTAATCTTTGATTGCAAATGTTTGTTCTGGCTAGCCGAGATTAATTGCAAACACTTTATAATGCAAATGCACACACCACACTTTGGAGCACGCCTGCAATTTTGTTGCATATGCATTCTTTTCATTTTACTTAAATGTTTGGCCAGGCAAAGCAAAAGTTTGCTTTGCCTGGTCAAAGCAAAGCAAACTGGACTCCTGGCCAGAGGAGTCTGGCTATTTGGGGTAAAACTGTATTTATCAAACAATAAAGGCTACTGCCAACATATCTAAGTACTGATGGAGGTGAACGTTACTGTACTGTCTTTCTGTAATCATGAGGATTACTAAATACCTGTTCCTACAGTATGTAATGTCATGCTGTCGTAATGTAGCCTCGTTTTATTAATTTAACTATTAAAAACAGCTTTTTAAACATATGCATTTTTCTACTCATGTTATTAATTCAGCAATATCACCAGGTCTCTTCGTTTACTGTTTGTTTTACGTCAGAACATGCTATCATTGAGGGGAAATTGAATTCTGCTAATTATCCATCAGTAAACTCTGAAGGAGAATGTCAGGTCATCAGTCTATGATTTGATGCTCATGCAGGACATGCAGCTAAACAATGAGCCCAAGCAGAGAAATAATTCCACCACTGAACGGCTCATTGGCTTTTGTTCTATTTTTTTTTTTTTCATTTCGCTTACACAATTTAGAATTGGATACAGAAAAAAGTGGAAATGAGGAGGGGATCCAATAGTTTAACCACAACACTGAATAAAGTTCATTTCAATTTAGTTTTCTGAAACCTAGTTAATCAAGTTGTTTGTCTGCTTCAGTCACAGAGTAGTACTGCTATACAGGAACAATCAAACTTTTTAAATGAATATGCAAGTGATAATTAGCTGCTGCGAACACAGGATGTATTATAACGTAGTATTAATCCTGACAAAGGACTATAGTATTCCAACTGACCTATGTTGCTGTCCATATAAAATAAAGACCAATTAAGTCTTAATTTCCAGCTTGGGAGTCATTAAGCAGGTTTGTACACTGATTTCATGAAGGATATTAGCCTCATTCATCGCTGAGTATAATCACTTGGGTACAATTACATAATGCAGCTTTGTTTTCTACGAGCATATTATTGGTGACTATCAAAAAAAAACAATCAAAACAAAAACTAACAAAACAATCAACCCCGACCCTGAGAAAAAGAAAGTAAAACCATGATTAACTAGAAAAAAGCGCTCCGCCAAGGCCCAACACCCCTCAAGGTAGACATAATCAATTAGATCGCTTCATTTACCTACCACTTATTTATGAGTTTTTGCCAGCCTCTAAATCTCTAAATCTACCAAAAACTCTCTCGGTATCTCTGAAATACTCTGGAACCATTCGCATCTCCTCATCATGTTGTGCCTTCATCTTCCGTGTTTCTGCTAAGTGTCCCCAGCTCCAACCCCCAGATGTAATAATCCCAGCGGTCAATGTTTTACAGATGCGCAAAAATGATTTTGGATCAACTTTATAACGCAAAATCTCCAGTTAAAATGTGTCTATAGACACCAAACTAAAAATGTCAGAGTTTCAAGACATTTGACTAAAGATGACGTCATCCCATCCAACCGGCTTTTTAATATTGTTTTGTTTCATCTTAAATGCCACAAAACAAGGAACATCACCGAAATAATCATCTCTAGGAGACCCCACAAAAAGAAAACAGTTAAGAAAATTTAGTGCCAATCCATCCGTTAGTTTTTCTGTAATCTTGCTCACATAAGCATTGATGTAAAAAACATCCAGCCATAGCAATCCTTTAAGGTGAAAAATACGGCCATCATGAGGTATTGTGGGTAAATACTTTAAGCATTTATCATTTCATCACAAAAACGATCCCATTCCAACTGTAAAATAGCTATTGCTTGTTCAACTTTTTCCATATTTACAGGCACTGTACAGACAAATGTAACAATCCCCATTATTTTGCAGCCAGGATTTTGCAAAAAGTGAAACCTCCGTGAATATTTCTGAGAGGATCAGAAAGGGTGGCTCCTCATGGACACCCCGCAACAATGATTCATAGGTTATGTAGCATCTGGGAGCTGATATACTGTAGCAAAGAATGTCAGAACATGATATCCTCAGTTAGATCAGTTACACAATAACCACTGGGCTAAACATTGAAATATAGCGTGTTCTATCTGAGGTGAACATGCTGTTTTACTCTCAGGGACTACTGTATCGATGGTATGAGAAGCATGACGATGTTAACCTTTGTAACATCCTAAAAAAATGAGAAGTTTGGGTCTTAGTCATGAATAATTGACCTGATCCAATCTCATCTGACTCTCCGAATTTGTAACACCTCCTCATCTTGCTGGTGCACATATTTACTGACATGATAAAGCCAGGCCTAAACTCTCAACTTCAGAGGCTGTCTCTTTTTGTACTGCCGCTTCCCAAAGACACATAAGTAAGTGACAGCAGTGAGGGGCTTGTGTGGAATTTACAAGATTACGATGCATCGCCAGCGGCACAACTGATACCAGAGGTAATTTGGCATATCATGTCCAGGAACCAGATCCTGAGGAGGGAATGAAGAGCAAATACAAAAAAAAAAAAAAGACAAAGAGAAAGGACCAGATCTGGTGGGAAAAACGCCGACTAAGATCTTGGCATTCCAGTGGCCATTCACATGAAACCGATAAGTCTGGAAAGCCAAGACTCCATTTTTCTTCCCCTTTTGTCCACGTCCAAGAGGCTGATGAAAGTGTCTTTTGTTTCTCCAAGGTTGTTGTGTTGAATTGTGGAATAATTGAGATGAAGTGAAGATGTATCATACCAAAGGATCTGAGAAAAAAAAAGAGACAGAAGTTGTGGGATGACCGTGCAGAGGTGCTTGACCCCCAAATGTAGGCATGTGACATATGTGTCCATTACTTAACGTGGCTCGGGATTGTAAACGTGAGTAATTGCAGTTTTGAGCTTTAACATTTTGTCACACTTTTGTCACTTTGAATTTACTTTAGCTTAGTTCCTTGCAGATTTCACTGGCATCTCTACATGATTGAATACATCGCGAAGCTCTCAAATTTCTCTTGACTGAAAAAGTTGGACGAATAGTAGAGAGAGCGATGCAACTTGTCAAAGAGTGACCCAAAAGACAACTAGAAATTATTGCAGAAAATTATGTGAGGAAGTGATATCTCCCCTTTTGAGCAAAGCAGGGGGGTTTAAGTTTTCTCCACCCAGTCTTGTTGCAGTCATTGAAGCGCTTCACATCAAGATGTCCCATTGACCTCAGTGACAGACTGAGGACTAGCCCACAGTCCCCAAACTAACCATGCTGCACATTGCATATCGTATCTGAGTGAAAACTTCTTTCTGCCATGCTATTATACTGGGGCAAGATGGGTTTGTAACCTGAATCACTGGAAAAATAATGCGCTAAGCCCGCCGAACTGTATAGGCGTTACACACAACAATGTGTTTCTTTCTTTCTGTTGATGCCACGGACTCCTCTTTGATGCGACTCTGAAATGACTGCGTGCCACAGGCTATTTTCTCCCTCTCCAGGCGACTCAATGGCCGGTCTGTCTGGTCTGTTTGTTTTCAGCTAATTGCCTCAAGATCTAATAAGTTAGTGATGATGTACGTCAAGTCACCCGTGACCCCTGCCAAAAGAAATATTATGTCGCAGTAAAACTCACCCAGAGAAGGGTAAGGTCTCTCTTTATCAGTCAGAATATTTAGAGATGTCCAAGCTTGTGGTTTCAAATGTTTGGGTCAGTATGTAAGGTGAGGTCACAGGAACCCTGTAATTACGATATTATGCAAGGCCTTTAGAACAAGACGAGAGCGCTCAAGAGCCGCTAAGCTCAGGACCGAAACAGAGACGACCCTGCAGTTAGCAGCTATGGAGACATTGTTTCATGAATTAGACAGAAAGCAATGTGATAAAGGTTGTTATTACCAAGGTCAAAGATGCGCAAGTGTTGCTGGTGCCATAAATTTATTTATCTGGATGTTACTATACTATGTTTATTATATGTATATATATATCAAATCACTTATTTTACTGTAGATCTATAACGGAATTAGTGACAGACTGCACTATGCTAAACCACGGCAACTCAAAGGAGCATGTCTGACAAATCTTGATACACTAACTTCCATTAGTATCAATGAGAGGACGCAATTAAATCTGCTGAAATATGGTTAAATTAAAAATAAAACAGTTTCATTTTAATAAAAATGTCCGAGGTATCATGTAGAACTATTGAGCTATTATGAATGCGGTTTAAGCTTTATTCTAAAAGTTAAAATGTGCTTATCAGCCATTGTTTACGAGAAGAAAAAATATTAGTGAGAGTATCACTACGGAGGCTGCACTGACCATGCGTTGCTCCTGCATTTTGATGCACTTATTTCCATGGGAGTATTTATTTTTTACCCGCTCAAGTATCTATGATACACCGCCTCCTCCTCTTTTATTTTCTGAGAGACAGACAGCAGTCCAAGCCAAGAAGTCATTTCACCTGCATTAATTCACAATGAATAATTCATAAATCCCAATTATTTGGTATCATTTATGCAAAGAGTGTCACACAAGGCATACATAAAGCATTTAGGATGGTTAACCCATAAAGGACTGGGAGACTAGGAGGAGATGGAAGGTCACACCTGAAAGTCAGGCTTACGATTTTTTTTGTTTGTTTTTTCCCAGTTTACAGTATCTCACTCAGGGTCTCCGTATGTCGTGTTTCGGCGCATCTACCTGACCTGTGCATGCTTTTGCGAAACAGTACATGCTTTATAAAGTTTGGGTACGAAATCAGTTGATTTATTTGTGCAGGATATGACTGAAGTGGTAAATTGACAGAAATGAATACACATAACACATAGAAAACATTTTGTTTACACACATCTTTTTTCCTATATATTGTGGCGTTATGAGTTTCAAACCACATGGCGTCACTGGATTAACATAGCACTTGATTTTTCTGTGATCTCCTTATCTAAACAAATGCAATTACTGTTAGGTTAACATTCGTGCTTCCCAAGAGATGGACCTTCCCCCCTCGTCACTGACTATCTTCCCCACTAATCCTGTCTTAGAAGGGTCTCTGCTAACAGGGATAAGGCATTGGCCTGGTATCCTAGGCTAGTAAGCTAAAGCTTATGTACAAAATGCTATTCAAGAGGCGCTGCCTGCAGCTATTGGAACTGCGTAATGTCCATATCATTCAGCCAGCCTAAATATGGAAGAATTTAGCCGTGGCTAAATCTCGGAGACTGACGTGGACATGTTCGCTGATAAGGACCAGGGGCCTGTGCTAGAGTATTATTTGGAATCAAATTGATACGTTATAGAGTCTGGAACATGGAGATCTGGTCTTTCCCAATGACAAATCCACAAACTCCCCAGCAAACATGCCCCTGCTATTGAAATCCCAGATGCCTTGCCGTGCTTTACTGTGCTACGAATCATGAGGCTGACTGAATCCAGTGAGCTTAGAACAGTAATTCTATAGTATGTTCACAAGAAATTTCTCACAGTGAAGCTTTGTTTCAGGTTTAGTGTCCTTCATATATAAAATATGTATTTTGATAAAAAAGTGTTCATTGTTTGTGTTTGCATACTCATACACCCCCCCAACAGTTAACATATAATTGAGCCTTTCTTACAGTTGGCTGAAAGTTAAATCATTATGAGGGGTCATGTTATTGATCCCAACCTCTTATGACAAAGCAAAGTGCTTGACACCAAACCAAAGTCAATTTGCTCCTTCTGGTGTGAACATAATAGTTTTCAGTTTCACACATTTGGGTGGATTATGCTTTTAACACTTGCTGAAATCCAGCACTTCTCCTACAAACACTTGTGAAGTGCATGCGACAGTTGATCTATATTAAGTGTCGCGAGCTGCATAAGACCGGAAAAGGCGGCACATCTGTTCGCGTGATAACTTTGAACAATACTCACACTCTGGATTTCAGTTACAAATGGCCAGTAAAGGACCAGTTTCAAATTTTAAAGAGTGGTTTTCTCCACAGTTGTAAATCAGCGCATTACTTGAAGCTTTAGTGTTGAGAACTTAGCTCTTCGCTAATGTAATCCAGCAGACTACTTATTTGTTCAAAGTCGTGTAAACTGATATTCCGAGCTCACTCGCCATGTTGAAAGCACTTTTAATGTACCAAAACAAGCGGGCGCAGCTTTGTGTATTTGTCACTCTCATTGCTGCATATTTTATCACGCGCTCTGAGCCACAGAGATATCACTCTTCCTTTGAGGGGTGATGATGCACAAATATTAGTGATACAGGGAGATATTCACATACGACACGCGGGCTGGGTTTTTAGATATGCGACATTCATTTGTGGTTTCTGAGAGTTTGTAAGTAATCACGGCAAAGGTTAATGGATTTCTCATGCTCTTCAGTCTCACTCCTGCAGTCACCTGATCTAACAGTACATGCAAGCTTGCCCTCAAGGAAATGAGAGAAGCCTGTCAATCACCAAATGCTTCCTGCTGCCGAATTCAGATGCATACATACACACATATAAATAGAACACATCGAAATAAAACACTTCTTTACGCCATTATCTTAATTGGTTTGTGGAAGATCATTGCAGTTTTCAAGGCCTAAAACAAAGGTCCATTTATTATAGTTGGTCAAGCCACAAGCCATAATACTGTTATATTCAAAGCAAAATCTCCTTTTCATTCAAAACAACAACAAATTTTTTTTCATTCATTCATCTCCATTTTGACATAACTCGACAAATAAAATAAAACCCTCCATAGAATGCTTTGGTCAACAAATATATCAAGATCTCAGGAATTAAAGTGCAATAAAAACTTTTTTATGACAAAACATTTTTTGTGTCAAACACTGCAGCTTAATGAGAGAAAAGGCGTCTTTTTCTTACCCAACACCAAGTGAGCACTCTGTTGCTTTTTGTTGTTGTGTCAGTAGGTATGTTTACATGGGACACTTTTCTCCTTTCCGAATTAAACCTTTCCAAATTGCAATGTCGGTCGCCTGTTTACATGACTTGTGATCATTTCCGACCCGGTGTTTACATGCATCAACTCACCTAATCGGACACACTTTCACACATGCGCAGACGATCCACATTCCCGTTCATAAGGTGTAGATAATTCTTCGGTGAGCTGGGTGCCGGCCACCAACAAGCACCCAGAAGAAGAATATGACGAAGAAGTGACTTTTCATCCATCTAATCGTCCAAAAACGTTAAAATATTTCAATGTTGCAATGAATAAATCACTCTCCGATGCAGACCAGTACTATTTTGAAGTCGCCGTATTTAAAATGCATCGCGCCGCTGAAAAAAAACAACTTAGCATTACGTCGCTGGGCATGTGCAGTTACAAGAAAGCTTTCCAATACAGCGTTTACATGCAGTGACTGGCTATCGGAAAGGCTTTCCGAAAGAATTTTGACCACCTCCTTGCAAAGGAATGAAACCTAATTCGGAAATTCTCTTTCCATTCAGAAAGGGGTGTTAACATGCAGCATTTTCTTTCCGACTAGATTTCTTTTCCGAATCTAATCGGAATAAGGCTGTGACAGGTCACACGTTCAGCGGACCCTGAGCTGAACGTGTGACAGGTCCGCAGATAGGAAGCTCACGGGCCGGATGCGGATCGCAGGCCACTGGTTTAGAGAATTTATTGTTTTTTTACATGAGGCTGTCTTGTTTTGTGGCTCACAGTTATGGAGTTCGTGCTACTTGCTCTATAACGCATTAGTAATTTATGACCGGCTGTATTGCTGTAAAGTTTAGTTCAATGCGATAATATAGATCTATGATGCCATTGATAGCCTTCAGGATGCTGATTTCATTTTAGCACCTGTGGAGTCATTACAGTGTATGTACTGGCCTTTGTCCTACGGGTCAGAAATGACCCCTGAGATAAAACAATTTAAATAAATATTACACCTAAAATCTCTTTAAACGAGTAAAATACCTTTTTTATGTTTCATTCTTTTTTACATTTTGTATCCCTCACAACTTTTTTTTTTGTAACGGTAAGTTTATTTATTAATTCATTTGTTTGTTTGTTTGTTGATTTATTATTTCACATTTCTACAGCCAAAAAAAGTAGCAAAAGTAGGCATAAAAGATTTATTGTGCGATTTAGTGATAGGAACCAATGTCTATATCGCTGTAGTCATATATTTATGTACACTGTAGGACAGAACTTTTGCCACAAAATAGTAATCTTATGTCAGTTAGTAATCTGCTCTGAGTTTTGAACTATAATTCCCACCCACAAAGTATATAAACTTTCCCTCTGAAGGTAAGTTAGTAGTTCCCGTATATGCCTTATGTATTTATCATGAGTGGATAATTTTGTGACTGCAGCTGCTAAAAGGCAATGTATGTGATGTATGCAGTTAGATTGCAAACAGCAGTCTCCCTATCACAATGCACTCTAACTTCAAAAGGATATTCTGTATGCTGATGAAGAAAATACAACATAAGCATAACATAAGCGCCTAAAAAATGATCACCTGAGTTCGCAGAAGTCCCAAACAAAACTGATTGTGACTGAAAGTGTCTTCTTTTCAGCTTCTACTTTGCATTTTCCACTTACCATTTTCCAAGTCAGATGTGGACTGGAGATGAAAGAGACATGCCGACACACTCAGCTCACTTGTCTCATGACAGAATCCACCATTCCTACCTAGTTTGTCTTTTTGTCTTTATTCATTAGTGCTAAGTTGTGACTTTCGAATGGACATCTTGCGTCTCAAAACCCACCTAATGCACAGGAGGAAGATTTTGTTTTAGTCTCTGACTAGAATTCTGTGGTAACAAGGAGCCTGTTTAAATGACCAAACATGATGATGGTTTACTATAAATAATAAGTGTCAAAACAATATCATTATTAGCAATGATTGATTGACTGAATTAATTAACATTTTAATTTCCTAAACAAGAAAAGAAAGTATGGAAAAATAATTTCTTTATATATTTTAGTTCTTTGGGGAATTTATTAATTCTATATCGTAAGCACACTAAATGTACCATGAAAGGACAATTTGTTCAACCTTTTAGTAAATCATGTTTTTAAAAAGCAGTTAGACTGCTTTGACTTTTATTGGGTTTATCAACTTTGATAAGTCTGTTGATTAAGTCCTCAAATGCAAACAATTATGGAAAAGGATTTCCTCAATTGCCGTAGTTAATGCCTCCTCCTCGTTGGCCACTATTACTTGTGGTGTCCTCCAGGGCTCCCCCCTCAGCCCCTTACTCTTTAGTATTTACAGACTACCAATAGGCTAAACAGGTTCAGTCAGGCGTCAGATATTTTCACTAAGAAGGAGTGGCTGAAAATCGGTTCAACCAAACAGTAGAGCAGGACATTACAGGGTTAAAATTATATAAATTATTGATGCAAGTAATTAGCACAAACATGCCTCGACATGCTCATATGGGCCCATGGACATAATACTGAAGCCCTTTTCCAGGTCTTTCCATGCTCTACTAGAAAGTCCAGAATCCATATTTTCACGCATCCTTAACTTCAAACCAGACGTATAATCTCAATCTCATATGTTACGACGTAAAGGTTCAACAGTCATAGATTGTACTTTCCTCTCCGAGAAGAAACCATCCACTGTCAGCTATTTCATTGACAGAGTGACTTCGGACTACAATTTGTCTCACATTGGCTGACTGGTCCGGATTCCTGTGCCAGGCTGAAATGCTTTAGCCTTTTTCTGGCCTCCTCATATCTCCCTCGCTCACTCTCTCCCTCTCCATCTCTCGCTGTCTCTCTACACAGTGCTGCAAGTATGTTCCACATCTGACTGAATTATGGCGTAGCAGTTAGTCTTTTTGGCTGATGTTCCTATTTGTGCTACACAAAGACATGAGATTTGCATTACACTCGTGTCAGGGGCTTGCCAAAATATTTCACATTAGTTTCAGCTGGATGTGTGAATTATTGTTCAAACTTGATGAGCTTAGTAATGCAAATAAAGGTCACATCAGAGTTTCCAGATGTGCTCGTGTCAATGAATGCAAGTTCATTTGGAAAACAAGGACCACTCAAACAGCAACGGTTACGATTCTGACACACTACACTCATCTGTCGTGAGTCAAGTGCATGTTTTCAAACGAGAGGCCCAGGCTTGAATTGGAATAGTCACTGTCAAAACAGAGTTCATCCCTTGTGTATAAAATCCACAAAAACAAGGTCACTGATATAAAGAAGCACAACACTCGAACCTGCTCGGAGCGGGGTCTTTTCTTTATCTCACCCTCACATTCCAGCAGCGCTAGAGGGGTGTAGCAGGCGGCGTCCTAGCAAGCGAGACTCAGAGGAAGAGAGGGAGGCAGGCATAAAATCTGCACGTTGGAAGAAACAAGATGGACATAAAAGATGGACTAAATTGCAGAGAGGACTTTCCTTGTCAAAGGCTAATGGAAACATTTCCACACAACACAGAGAGGGGAATGGAGGCTCCATTATCACAGTCGAGCAGACGGAGCTGGCAGCCATTCCACAGAAGCGCTGAGATGTGCACAGTGGCCCAGCTTAGCACCCTCAGCCAGCCCTTCAGGCCTCCACCTGAATAATCTGAGTCAACAGGTTCCAAAATGCCCAGAAGAATCACACAGAGACAGAGAAAAATCATTTACAAAATAATTGTCCCTGCATTTTGTTTTTGCCTCCCCCCCTAATTCTGGCTTCACTTGAACCTTATAATTAAGTAACAGCAGCCCTCAAACCCTACAACTTCTCTTGTACCTTGAGCATTGAGGATTTATTTGTTGTTCCGTTGGGGGAAGCTTTTTGGTTTTTAACGAAATGTCGCCTCATGCCACCGAAAACGTAGCAACGATATTTCTTTGGGATAGCAATGGCTTTGAAATACATTTAGGCAGATGATTGTTTTTGCTGACAATGTTTCAACACAAACCCAGTTAAATCTGCCTGTTAAGTATATTTCCTCCTCTTGTTAATTCTCAGACCTAACCCCGCCTCTCATGTGGCCCACGAGAGATTGATTTGGTGGTAGAATTTTCACCGACGATTCCTCAAGGCAGGAGGGCATGCGTGTGCTCCCTGACACCCTACATGCCCCAAGGACAGCACCAACCCTCGCAGTATGTTCGAGCCAAATCTTGATTTGTCAGTTACTGATAAGTAAACACACACACACATAAAAAAAAGAAAGAAATGGAGATAAAAACAGATGATGAAGGACAGGATGACTTTCCAAATCTCTGGCTGCCATTCTGTGATGTCAGAAACAACCGCAGCACACTCGCCAGTTCAGTCTGTCTGCAGGTTGATAGGACTAAAAAAAAAAAGTTGATTATATAGGACTCCATAAACAAAAACAATCTGCATGCAAATAGTAAACAACCAAGTTGAATAGGAGGGATGGAAAGAAGCCAATGGGATGACGACTTGTTCATCTCATCTGCCTGTCATCCATTGGAAGTCATCTATTTATAATAAGCCTAGCTGATAAATGTTTTAATAAACTTATTGCATAATTCATTTTTAGCAGGCCCAGTTTTAATTGACTTATCGCAGAATTGTACCAAAGATCAAAAGCCTTATTAAAGCAACGTATATATTAGTGCCCTGCAGTTTTCCCCCAACAGCATGTTTCAAAAAACATCAGAGAAGAAGAGTGTTGTGAGATGTAATCAATTATTCACCGAAATAACAAAATTAATTGATTGATTAGTGGATTACTTTTGACAATGTTTATGTCAGAATTACTATAAGTCGACTGCAGAGACACGGTAGAGAACCAGAAGGCCAAAATGATGGCGTTTGGTAGGAATTCACACCACCAAGCCACTCTTAACTTTCTCAAAAGTCCAAATTAATAAAAGCTTTTTCTGGAACGACAAATGTAGTTTTGGATTTCTCATTCAAAAAACGTGGTTCTTTCAAGAAGCAGCAGAGTTGACAGATAAGATAGCATTCAGAATTCATGGCTATCTGACACCTAATTACACAGCTTTTAATAAGAGGTTCTCTGTGTGTGCCCTGAGTTCACACTGTCTCACAGCTATAATTATCTTGTCTCAGTTTGACAGTGTATTGTTTAACTAACAGACAGTAGGGATTCCTAGTGCCTTCCGCCAGCTCACGGAGGAACTCATGCTTTTCTTATTAATCTTACTAAACACCTGACGTTACCTCATAGGATCAGGATTAACATGTTTTGTTTATGTCTAACACTGCCCTTTGTCCTCCCCCCATTAAAAATGGTTCAAACGTGTTTGCATATCCGAGGGCTGTTGCAGAGATTTGTTGGAATCATTTTTTCAGTGAGGCAAAATGCACCAAATGAGGAATCAATCCGTCCACCGGTTGATAAATTAGGATGTTATGTCCAAAAAACAGTGATTTTGGTAAAAGACTCCCCCTACAATATGAACTGTGTAAAACACAACATATACAAGATAGATCATTCGAGATCATTCATATCTATCATTAATTTTTTACATAGAAAAGTGGGAGAATTTGCACATGTTCTATTCATTCCAATATGGAAGCAAACAGACTTTTGATTTTGGCACCAGCACTGCTCCAGAGCCATAGTTGTCCCATGACTTGATTCACCCATCACTTTCTTCTCATTCTCTAGGGTTAAGGTGAGTAGTATCAGTTGCTATCACCATGGCAACCTTAACTGCAGTTGGAGAGAGACCACTGATTCAGATGAGCTAATTAGTCTCTCTAATTATAGACACATTACACACATGGGGGCAGAGAACAATATGCTCGCTCCTGATGGCTCTTGTAAAATAAGCTAGATAGAAAGTAATTCTCAACATTTTGTTCATCTCATGAACTTAACTTTGACTGGAACAACATATTAGTGTGTGATTTTCACACATTGGTGGAAGAGGTACTCAGATATTTGAAGTAAAAGTGGCATTACTTCAACGTATAGGTTGTAAACTAAATAGCACTGTTGTCAGCCGAATCCCCCTAACCCAGCCACGTAGGGCTCAAAAGCAAGTGCTCTTCTTGTGCCCGGCCCAAGCCCGGATAAAGGTCGAGGGTTGTGTGAGGAAGGCCATCCTACGTGAAACTTATGTCAAATCAATATGCAGAATGAAATGATGTGATGTGGATGCCCATAAAGGGAAGATCTAAAATAAGAATAAGTTTGATCCCTAGATCCAGAACGATAGCACGTTCTGGATCCCTAGATCCAGAACGTGCTATCTTAGCACGTTAAGTAACGTGCTAAGATAGCACGTTACTTAACGTTACTTAACGTTACTTAACATTACTTAAGATAGCACGTTACTTAACGTTACTTAACGTTACTTAACGTTACTTAAGATAGCACGTTACTTAACGTTACTTAACGTTAGTTAACGTTACTTAACGTTACTGAAGACAACATGATATTAGCATCACACTATTTTCAAAGAAAACAAATAGAAATTGTATTCTGACTTAACACTTAAGATTAATGTATAGTATTATTGGATTTAATATATTATCCCTTTATAGTTGCATAGTTGCTAGACATGGGGTTTGCTATAGTTATATACTTCCTGGTAGATTGTGAATTTGCCACTGACCATCAAATAAATCTCCTCTAATTTCAGCCTTTCGCAACAGATCTTATTTATTTCTTGATTATATTTTGTTAGTCCGCAGATGTACCTCAAATTATACAGGAGTGCAGTTGGTTAATATTGTTGTATCATCTGCATCATTTATCTTTATCAACAACAATATTAACCAAAGGCACAATGGAAATCTGTTGCCGTCATAGAATGAGCACACCAACTAGGCCCTGCTGCAGAGCCAGGTCAGTAACAACTCCTAAACATAATTGCTAATCCATTGCTGATAGCTGCATTGTACATATTGTACATTGGTTTGGCCCTTCTGTTTACATTGGGCTTCCCCTCTGTACGCCTGCATGCCTCATATAGAGCATGACACATCAACGTTTGGCTTTCACCATCAAAGAGCAGTGAGAGTGTCAGTGGTTAAGCAGCTATTATACAACTGGTGTTATTGTTGACTTATAGCATTAACGTTAAACATAATAACAAGAGTATCAGATCTGAACACTCACTCCTGTCTTATCCCGACACTCCCTGCTTATCTATAATAAATATTGGAGAGAGGTCATTCCTGGGCCACTCAATTACAGTTCATAGTTTGCTGAGCTTTAGTTTCATGCGGACCTCTGCTACACAATAGTTTTTAAGTAAATTTTGTCCATTATCTATAATGGCCGTGAGGTAATTGACAGCGTTTATCTTTAACTGACATATTGTGAAATGAGCATAATGCAGCTCAATATAATACATCACAAATTTGCCCGAATGGATTTTAAAGTATGGGCATCCCTGCATCCTTGCCTCAGTTTGGTTGATCATCTCAAAGGCCAATTTCTTTATCCATCTTTGTATGAAAAATAGATAAATCTTTTTACGGAAATAGATGCGTCCATTTCAAACGTAGCATCAATCAATCTTCCCTATTAGTATTACCAATACAAATTAAAAGTCAAAAGTTTCAATAAAAACAGAAATGGTGACGGTAAAGGACTTTTTGATTATGTACATGGTAAATAAAAAGTGTTTAAAGAATCGGAAACAACTTACCTTATTTTGGTCTGTGAGGCCATTAAATCTATACAGAGTGTTATGTTTGTCTTTCTAATTTTGCTTTATCTTCTTTGCGGTGTTTGCCGTTCCAATTTTGAATTATGGCTATACTGCCCCCCAGTGATTTTCGGTGGTCCTGCTCAATTTTGTCGGTTCCATAAAAACATGCAGAAAATAGGTACAAACTGTACGCAGGGAACGGACGAAAAGGTTCATCACCATCTACATCTTTAACGCCGAGCATGGATAGGCCTAATCAAGGCAATGTATAAAGAGGCCTGTCTGACAGAAACCCTCCAAAGTGTTTTAAAAAACACAAGTGGCACTTATCGTAGTTAGTTGATCTTTTTATTATGGTTGAAAGTAGTGGTTTTAATTCTAAAGATGAGTTTCTCTTAATGACGAGCATGTCTCACTAAAAGTTCAATCTATCTGAAAAGATGGACAATCCATTATAATGTCCAAGTTTATGTTAGTCTGCATTAACTATGCTACGCTGTTTGTTGGGATTGGCTAGCCTTGGACTAAGCACAAAGAAAATAAAAGGATAGTAATGTATTGGAGTGGTGACTAAGGGGAAGTGATTAAAACCGACAATCGAAAAAGTGTGGATAAAATGAATACTGTCATAGGTTAAAAAAAATTACAGCCTCCTTGACTTGCCTAAAAATGTTAATAATACAACCCATTGACAGCAAGTATATGCTATTAAGTAAGGGGCCAAGGATTCAGCCCTGGGGGGCACCACATGTCTGAGGAGTAGGCCTTAACCATAGCTATTGAGAAAGTCCTATACGATAAGTAGGATATTTTTTTGGCATATGAAAGGATGAGAAGACTTAATGAACAGAGTTATTCATCTTGATAAAACCAGAAAAAATGTAGTTAGTGGGAATAACAAGATTTGCCAAAAGATTGAACTAATTTTATTTTAAGTACATAATACAAAATTTCTAGTCTAAATTCTTTTTACTGTTTAAAAACATGCTTGAACAAACATTTTTCTCATTTTAAGGTAAATTTAGTGTCTAATGCCCCAAAGAAATAAAATATGCAAAGAAGTAGTTTTTCCATTGTTTTTTTTATTCTTATGGGGATGACATTGAAGGGTAATTGTTTGTTTATTAGGATTGCACTGTTTTCACATATGAATAAAGCCTTTGATGCTGCAGCATGAGTGACACAAGGCGTGTTTAATATCAGATGATGCTTCGACTATCCCCCAGTAAAACACAAATATGTGTCTATAAATAGTCCAGAAAGTAAAATTTCCTGCTGGGCTACCTTAAGGAAGCCATTCTCACTTAATTAAGTTCCTTTTTTCTGCAGCTTACTACTGTGGATTTATGATCATGGTCCTGTTTTATTGTTATTTCAGTTTCCTCCTCCACTGTTTCCATCTCTTTTTCCTCTTACATTTCATTTAAACGTGGCATTCTTCTTCTCTTTTTCTTGTAAAGCACAAAGGAGGCAGTGTATGAGGGGTCATTAAGTTCCTCTCTTTTTGAGTGTGTGTTCTTTGTGTTCTCACACTCATTTCTTTTTTACTCGTTGTCCTTACTCCGACTCAAAGCAGCGGTATACGAGAGAGAAACCTTCTTCAACCTCAAACCGTAGTCAAACACGCCTGGAATCACACGCAAAATCTTTATATTTCGTACTTACACACTGATTGGAGTTGTCTTCAGGTTGATGAGACTCTAGAGCAGATGAATGAGTCTGCAACAAAACAATAGATCAGAGGGACTTTTGTTTTTACTTCTCTGCTACACTGTTTCAGATCACTGCACACAGAACTTCAACAAATCAACTAAACTGCTGATTGAGATCACTAAAATTGAAGTTGTTTTTTTTTGTTTGTTTTCTTCCTTATATTTATGGGCATCTGTCTTTTCTTGCTTGCTTTTCCTCACTCTTTTCTTTGCTCTGCAACTTTCTCTCAGGGGTATAAAGATGTTTCAACACTTAGCCCTAGGAAACCGTCCAGTGCTAAGGAAATTGAGAGTAGCAACCACTGCAACAAAACCATAACCTATGATTCAGCCCTATACCGCTCTCTAGTTATTAAGACACACAGACACAGTCAGATCCCTACCCACACAAAAAAACACAGACCCACAAACTGCATAAGGTAGCATCCTAGTGCTGTGTGGTCATGTCAAGTCAAGTCAATATTATTCAGAATGCACCAAATCATAACAAATATTATCTCACTGGGCGACAGCAGCATGAAAAAAGCTGCCTTTTAACAGGCAGAAACCTCGAGCAGATCTCGACTGAGAGTGGGAGATCTTCTGCCTTGACTGGGTGAGAGAGAGAGAGTTTAAGTTTAAGTTAGAGTCGAAATTATTTATTTTTTATCATTACTATCGGTATAATTATTAGTAGTACTACAATTGGCAAGTTATTTTAGTACATCATACTCAATTAATGGCAAAATATGGAGTATTTTTCTGAGAAGGTGCTTGAGTAAAATTGACTGTAATATGATTAATTGACAAATTTGGGGAAAAAAATTGAAAAAAATCATTACATTAATAAACTTACCAAATAAATAATTGATGAATAGACATGTGGACATGAATTTATTACTTCCAACACTGTGTAGACTTTGGGTATAATAAGACAAGGAAATATAAAAATGCAATTAAATAAAGAAATATGCCTCTGTTAGTCCATATAATTGCTAAAATTAAGACTGAATCAAATTAGAATTCCGATTTAGGAACTGGTGAGCAGTCACACACACACACAAACACACACAGAGTCTTCTGGCGTATTGTACTGACCTGGGGCCATCCTTCTTACAGCACCACTGACCTTCTACCGCTGAAAGGAAAAAATGGCCTTTGCCCCTAATATTTCACACTAAAACCTGCGCAACACACAAATACACCCTTATGTACACTTCCTTACTTCCAAACACACTGCCATACAACACGTGCACAGGGATCCACGCACACATAAAAAATTGGTCTAAAAGGATACTGCTGGGTGCAGGAGGTCAGGAGGGGTGAAATCGATGGCTGTAAAACCAAAGGTGATAAATTATGAGGTCTCAGGGCTCCAGACAAATTGCAAGACAGGGAAAATAAAAAGGAACAAAACAAGTTTTACCCCTCTCCTGCGCTCGCTCTTTTGTTTTCTTTTCATAAATCTTAATACAGTTTCAGTTGTGCATGCAGCAACTGGATTTACTGCGAGATACCAGAGCGTCTGTTTAGCAGAGCGGCAAATTTCTTCCAAATTTTAACAGCTGCCATTGTATTTCCAGCTCTGATGAGAATATGATGGATTAAGATGAACTACTGGCTTTTATGGCTAGATGTTGTTGTTATCCAGAGACAAATAAGATGATTATTGCTATTCAGTTGAATATTACACTCCTCTCTGACTCTCTCTCTCTGTCTCAGTGTGTGTGTGAGTGTGGGTGCGTGTGTGGCGCTCCATGTGTTTTCACATATTGATTTATAGGAGCTACGAGTGAGCTTACTTGTTGTCAAGGAATGATCCCATAATGAAGACTGCATTTACAGTATGTCAAAACCATTATATTACACTGAGATACATGAAAATCTTTATTCCTCTCTCTTCTTCACACTAGTTTATTTCGGGGGGGGGTTATTTCTTTTGTCCTCTGTCTACTGGTCAGTTCAAGAAAAAAAAAAAGCAGTCATATATGTCTCATGTATATTTTACAATAGATACCTAACTGTTTTTCTCACCCAGACAAACTACTTGATAATGGAATCATCTCTATTCAATTAGCAGTCTATCAGTGTTCTGTCTCACAGCAGGCACACACACACACACACACACACACACACACACTTTTGCACACTTTCCCCGGCCTTTTCTCTCTCCCAGCTTTAATGCAGCCAGACACCAGTTATGTTGATAATGGCAGTAGATGCTGAATGCTCCTCTTTCCTTTCCTCTTATTCCCGCTCTGTCATCAATCAGGAGTGAAGGAGAGAGACCGGGGAGGGACTGAAAAGTACAGAAACAGAGAGAGAGTGAGAGAGAGAGAGAGAGAGAGAGTGAGAGAGAGAGCGAGAGAGAGAGAGAGAGAGTGAGAGAGCGAGAGAGAGAGAGAGAGAGCAGCACAGTTTGGTCGGTCAGCCGCACCGGAGTGAGTAATTAACTGGCATTAACTAATTAATCTGTCCCAGATGTGGCTACGAATATCTCCGTGGTGGGGACACAGAAGAGAAGACGATAAAGAGAGAGTGAGAAATAAAGTCCAGGCCCTGCAGCATCCTGCTGACAGAAGACAGAAGAAGACAGAGAATGTCAGAGAAAGAAAAACTATGAGTTCTTGTATCCTGCATGATAGCAGTAGATGTGAACCCTTTGAGTAGGAAAATCTGTTTCTATGTGTGTTGAATAAATTACTGTATGTTTATTTTTGTCTTTATTATTATATCTATTATTACTATTGTTCAACCCTAACCCTGTTAATAATAATTATAATTATAATAATAATATCATCTGTTCCTGCCTAACCAAAGTGGCGCTGGGAGGCTGGAACCGTTTTCAGGCCATAATTTCTCAACTGAACTGCCTTTCCATTTCAGTCCATGATTGTTGCACATGAATCGACTTGTAGTCTAACTATCTTGCATATATCATATTTTAGTCTAATAGTTTATATTTCAATCACTAGAGGTTTCTTTTTTTTTTTACTTACCTTCACATTTAATGTACGAATAGCTCAATCGGGAGGACGTCTTGTACAACACAGTGGCTAGGGGCCTTTTCAGGAATATATCCCTTTGTGTCGGGACGACAGGCCTAGTTTAGATTCACCAACTCACCAATATTGCATGTTTTTGGACTGTGGGGCGAATCAGGAGTGCTCAGTGGGAACCCACATAAACACTGAGAGAACATCCAGACAGGATTCAAGGCCAGAGATGGACAGAAGAATAATAACACTAATCACTTTACTACTGGGACCTTAAATAAAAATAATAATAGTAATAATAACTTGACACACCGAGTGTATATCCCCGAAAAATCCCCAATCCCCTGCATTGCACCAGTAATCCCCTTGATTGAACTCGTCAAATTTAATGTAAAGTTATGTCCACAGTATTATTTTTTTTCTAAAAAGCTCAAAGCTAAACAGTAAAATATGTACTATTACAGTAAAACATAATCTATAATTGTCAAAATTCTTGAGTATATTCAAACGCACCAATATCCAAACAACGATTTGGAAGTTATGTCCAAAAAATAATCTTTTATATAAGGCTCCCCCTAGTGAGGTAAACATGACCTATTTGAGTAAAACACGATTTATACAAGATAGATCTGCAGGACTTGATTCTTGTGCGCCAAATTTGTACTAAACCGGAGGAATGGTCGAGAAATTATATAGCCGCCCCTAATGTCAGAAATATACAACCAAGTGTTCCCAAAAACCATCCAGTTCTTCTTTGCCCTAACGTTTATGTGGGTCTTAAATTTATTTATTTTTTATTACACAGCGATGTGATTACTTACATGGCAGGAGGCATTAACAGTTACAGGCCAAATTCTTGTTGTCACAAGGAAGGACCTAATAATGAGGTTCCAGCTGAAGGACAGCCCATCTATTGTCATATGACCCTGCTGCCATAAAAATAAATAGAGATATGTCGATTAGAACTACTAATTACACATATAGAACAAGGGGATTGTTATTTGTAAGACTTACTCTTTGGAGCTTTTGGCTGACTCAGATATCTTTAAAGTAGAGCGTTTATGCTCAGCTGGAAATGTTCATGATAAAGGGTTCAAGATTAGGTTTTATTACACGCTGATTTATGATATTGCAGATGCCAGCTGTAAGAAAACACAATTCTTATAATGTTCCACCGATTGCACACACTCGGCGTGTGTTTGTCTATTATTTCAGCCATTAGCCTGGACTCATTTGATGTCATAAAGTGAGTCTATCCCCTTGGAGCAAATATTTGAACTTCTTGAGGTTGAGTTGATTCCATTGGCTGGAGTCACGGCATAGAGAGCATATATAGTGGACGCACTGCTTGCCTGATAAGATAAGAGTGTCCCTCTGTCTTAGCGGCATAAGAAAAGCTACCAATGACTTCTTTGCTTTGGCGTTATGTTCCTAAGTTTCTTATTCCCAAACAAAAAAAACGTGTCACTCACTTCAACAGGCAGTGCTTATTCTGACCCCGGTTGCCTCTTTGGCACTGTCAGCTCTCCTATGTGTAAAAGTGATTGAATTGAAATGACTCACATTAACATTACAAATATAACAACTGGCTCTTAGGGAAGGTTAAATATGTAAAACATGTGCTGGTGTAGGCGAAGGAACACCTTTGAAATCTGTAGTGGATTCTTGATAAATTATCCTTCACAGTAATTGCTTAGGAGTGTTTTTTCTTTTCTTTTCTTTTGTTTTTGCAAGAACCAATGTTCTGGATGTTTTTCATAAGCATAAAATTGAGTCCATTGAAATACAGACCGCAACAACAAATCCATCCCTTGGTATTTACATATAGATACATGCGGACTCAGCAACAACTTTAGGACTAGACACTTCATACTCAAGCGTATGATTAATATTACTGTATGTTTTAATAAAAGGTACAGGTGACGTTTGCTCCTAGAAGCAGTTGTATAAAGATAAATTGCTACGTTTAAAATCAAGGTAGTCAAATATTTTCATCGTTATAATGCTTATGTAGCTGAAACTAGTGAGTGTGGACAGGTGTCTGAAACACTCCGCCCAAACAAAGAGGCATTATTCATTTCTTTGCATGAGATCTGCTCCACAACAACTTAATTTGCTTTTATCCAGTGTCAGGCGGTGAAAGAGAAAGAGAGAGAGGGAGGTTCATCTGAAATGATGCATGGCTGACACAGTGACTGATAAAAGTAATCACTCTAGATGCCATCTTTGGCGTGTGTGTGTGTCTGCGTGTTTGTTTGTGTGTGTGTGTGTGAGTGTATCGTTGTGTGTGCAATCCTACTTGCCGGAGTTTGCAAAGGCATGCATGCTTTTGCCACAAGTTTGCTCATTGTGTGTTTCAGTCAACACTCATAATCCTGTGCGGATGCTCAAATGTGTGCATGTGTGTGTGTGTCTGTCTGAGTGTGTAACATGACCACCACTTAGCTTACATGAGCGTGTACCTGCATGTGTGCTTGTACCTTTTGTGTGTTCGCCGGCATCTTATTAAAGTGTCATTTAGACAGACACTTTTCAGAGTCTGGCCCCAGGCAGCCTGATAGATTGTAATCATGGACTAAATTACTACTTTCCCGAGCTGTAATCACAGGCTGTGAGTGTGAGCATGTTTATGAGTGTGTTTGTGTGAGGCAGACAGAGAACCTCATCATTGTTTGGCATGTGTCCGTTATGATTCTAGTGAATGTAACAATCTGCCTGATTGATTTACTCTTAACTCTGTAACTCCTCTGCGTCCCCACACAGCCCTCACTTTCCCACTATTATGCAGCACACACAGTTTTGCTCAATTGCAGGTTTAGTACAAATGTCATAAACTTTTAGCGTCACAGCTTTGCCTTTATAAAGCAAATGTTTGTTTTTTCCATTATTTCAGTAGTGATTCACTTGGCACTCAGTCTGCCAAAGACCGCATATAACTGATCTCCTCTTTGAATGAAAAGAAAAGTTGCCGAGTGATATGCCCCAGCACTTAGATTTGTGGTAGTGTGGGTTTTGAGGTTACATATTAAACACAATCTGTGGTTATCATGGAGTTCGTCATTCTGCCTTTAAAAACCCCTCATTCCTTTGAAGTGACGGCGATGACGGCACTGTCTGGCAACACTCAACCTTGTTGAACTGTGACTCTGAACTGCTCAAGAGCTCCATCTCTGTCACACCTCCATCACTTGACTATTTTAAGATACCTAGGAGCGATGAGAAAGCACGCGCGCATGCACACAGGAGACAATTAGGGACTAACACACGCAGCCATCGTTCACCCGACAGCGCACACACCACATCTCTCCTGGCCTTCAGTAAAAAACAAGATGGCGAGAACTATCTCCCCCTTTTAACCTTCTTGCCCTGCTCTTATGTGGTTATCGCTTGCCTCTCAGACTTCACTTCACTCTTAGCCGGATGCCAGCTACACAAACTAAATGCAACGGAAGATGTCATGTTGTATTTCTGAGCTCTGACTCATGACGATTAAGATCACAGACTTGAATAATGAGTTAGGGAAATAAAAGTGGGCTTCAACAAGATGCAAGATGCCTGCGAGAAGTTATCTGATAGTTTTGCATGGCACTTAACACTTGTGGATTTATTACTCGTGCATGTAATGCAGTCGTAGTCGTTGAGCTGCAACGCTCGAAGATGACATTGTACCTCATTTGAAGTGTCACTGATGAACACACATTAACACGCACACACATTCCCGGCTCTCGCCCCCGCTTTAAAACCAGCAGTATTCAATTTCTTCTGCCCATGTATATTTAGCCGGTGAGGTGGTAACTTGATTGGTCAGCTGCGTGCCTTTCCTGCCTAATGATTGGATTTGGTTCTCATGTGTCCGGAGCACACCCCTGCACAACGGGATGAAGCAGATTAACTAGAATTTCTGGGGTTTTTTATGCTCTCTCCTTCTCTCTCCATCCTTGGCACTGTTATTGGAAGAAAGTGATAATTCCCCGACACTTCAAACGCAGCCGCCTAACTAAGACTTTACTCAAGTCGCCTCCAAGGAAAAGCTGCCTGCCTGCACACAGATGTCTCTGATTAAATTGTATCTAAGAAAAAGAAAAAGAGCGGTTCCTTCCCCTTCTTCACACTCTCTGTCTCTCGTTCCCTCTCTCTTCAATCCTCCTGTCTCCGTATCTGTGTCTCTGTTAGCTTGCTCAACTGGCTGTTGCCAAAAGAGCCTTGGGCGACGAATAAATTGCTTTGGTTTCAACAGACAGAGAAGTTGGCTGAGACAAGCTGAATCCGTGCATTAGATGCGAAGGGCCCCTTGCAGACTGGAAGTTAGCCTTTAGCGTAATCATTGACTGTGAGTTATGATTATGCCTAATTGAAGGAGACTTTTGCTACCTGTTACACAGCTGGGGGGTCTTGGGCATATTGGATAGAGGAAAATAGGCAGGGAGCAAAATAAAAACATTGTTTGATACAGGAGATGGCGAGGGGAGGGAGATATCTTGCAGAGAGACGGAGGAAGATATTGGAAGCAGAGGAATGAAGAAATGGTGGGTGGATAAAAACAAAAAAGTGATTGGGATTGAGCAAAATAGCAATAAAGAATGCTGGCATTGTCCAATGATGGGGTTTGTACATGCAGTTTTTGATGGCCCATAAATTAAGCAGATCTGTTATTGCTTTTATTTATTTATTTATTTTTTTAATTTAAGAGCTGTCAATGTTACGTTTCAGCAGTTTGGTAGTTGCCCAGATTTGGAACCAACATACAGTAAATCTATTTCAAATCTGCTTCAAATGTATGCACCACTATTGAAAAAAAGTATTATCCAGCCTTTGTGGTAGCCATTCCAATCACTACCAGAAGCCACTAAAAGCAGTGCATTTCTACGTAGACTGGAACAAAACGCTATAAAAAATATATAAAAGCTTGCAAGCAATTCATAAGGGAGGAAAATCAATATGCTTATTGAGGAAAAAAAACATTCCCTCTAAATTTGAACACACTGGACATAATAGGCTATGATGCCGTTTTCTTCAGGCTTCATTAAAGCTAACACAGTGGTGTTAGAAGCCTGTGTGTTACATGTGCATGAGCGGCTGGGCGCATGAAACTGTCCGCTGTTGTTTATGAGTATGAGACGCATTTAATTTTGTGTTGCTGAATGTGAACGTGTGCATAACTTCATTTGTTTGCTGGCCCCTCTGTGTGTTAGTGTGTGTATGTGTGTGTGTGTGTGTATGTGTTTGTGTGTGTGTGTGTGTGTGTGTTTCTGTGTGTGCGTGTGTGTGTGTGTGTGTGTGTGTGCGTGCGTGCATAAAGAGATGAACGCTTGAGCTAAGCAGACAGGTGCCAAATACAAAAACAGCCACAATGCCCCCCTTTTCCCATCCATTTCCACATGGCACCGGGCTCCCTGGCATGAATGGTGGCCATGGGAGTCGCTTCAGATCATCTAGAAGGGTATTGGATAGCCACGGTTGCCTTTTGCAAAAACCTGGCAAGGTTCAAATTCATTAGGGTAAAATTTGGCCCCGGCTGTAGCGCTGTAGAGCCCACAGCATTTGGCCCCGCTGCCCTGCTTTGCGCTAGGATGAGCTGCGGAGCGATTTTGCTGGATCCAGAGAGAGCCATTAGCGTCTGCTTGTGATGATGGTTATACTCCCCAGTGTCACACACAGATAGTTATCCTTTGAATGATTTGAGTGATTACCCTTTTCACACAAGCTGTGGGATAATGGAGTAGGCGAGGGAGAGAGAGTAAAGTGAAAAGGCTGGTACGGGTGCAGAGGAGAGAGACATTGAGGGAAGAAAGAGAGAAACTAAGAGGGTTCATGTGTCTTTTAGTCCCGAAAGTAAGGTGTAAATTTCCTAGTTCAAGGCTTCTTTGAGCCTAAAGATGCACTAAATATAAGCGTCTGAATAGAGCAAGCATAAAAACAAGCTAAATATAAATCATAACAGAAATAAATACCAACCTACAGGTGGAGAGATTGAGATTATTTCTTTCCTATTGGAAATTTGAAATTAAAATAATTTCCTATTTTTGGATAGTGGGCGGTGGGATTGTTGAATTGACATGCATACAGTGTTAATAAATCTTCACAAGCTCAGTCCACTGTGAACTGGACACATGTTAAATAAGATCAATGATCAGGCTATGGTCTATTCTACAATTATTGTTATGTAGATCATCATTAAAATGCTAAAATGGTTATGTTAACTCATTTTTACGACTTGACTCAAACATCCACAGTAACAGTCAATGCCTTGAGCACTAGTGTCTGATCACTGACTTCACAAAGCAAAGTTGAATCAATACTTTGCCAGAGACAGAAATCAGAACTAAGATGCTAATGAGAAGCTGCCCTCCGATCAGAGTCCTTCCTGCACTGCTTTGGTATCTGCTTCGATCTCAAACCGGCAGACTTTACTTTAATCTTTCTCTCTACCAATTGAAATACACCTTGTTTATAACTATTGTCATTGTCTTTTGTCTTCATTTCACATGTAAGTCCTTTGATATTTCACATGATTTTCAGTGTAGAGACTTTATGTTTGAGACATTTGTCTTAATGATGGTGACATTTTTTCTCCCACAGGTTTGTGCCACAGGTCCGACTTCACTCTCATTTCTAGAACACGCAGACGTATTAAAGTGTGCTTGTTTCATTATGCAATTGTCCTGTCAAAACTCTAAACTCCTTCAGAGAGAGGAACAGATGACCTTCTTAGTCCACTTTTACAGGAAATATGATATTACTATTAAAATATATAAATTGTATGTAGGTTCAATTGAAATGCCGTATTTTCTTTTAGGGCTTTCAATATTAATGTGGGAATGTTCATTAATCTGTAAACTATAATGTGTTTTCTTTTTGTTAAATGTAAATTAATCAAATTTGACCCCTATTTCTTTCAGTGCATATTTTCAACTAGTGAATATAATAGAAACGCATTGACTGAGGAGCAGGAAGTGAATTAAATTACATGTTTAACCTTAACCCTTTTATGTGTTGCTCAACTGTTTGGTTGGGCACAGTTTGAGTCACTATTTCTTATTGAAGAAAATGTGTGCTACTGCTGCTTGACTGAACCCATTTATAATGTAATTTACCAGAAGCATGTATATGCTGAACGGTAAGGGGCCAGGGATGGAGCCCTCCACAACCCCCCACATCCCTGGGGTGTCCCCCAGGAAGTCTTATGCTTATGTCAATAAGCATAAGACATAGTTAATAACCAAAAAATTAAAAACCAAAAAAGAGTCTAATAGGCGTCAAATAGTTTTCTTAAAACATGCTTTACAAGACAAAATTTCATCATGAAATAATTTTTTTTTTTTAAATATACTTGAACAAAGGATTGTCATTTACTGATAAATTAAGAGTTTCTACGATATTAATTAATAAATACCCTTAAACCAATTATTTTTTGGTGAGGACATAAAAGGTTTAAAAAATGTCCCAATGGAAGTTCAGCAAAACAAAAGGTGTGTACACATATTGTAATGATGATCTTCAGTAATGTTAGCAATGGTCCCAACAGTAAGGAGTCGCCCTTTGGAACAGATGCTCTGTGTAGCTGAAAGTTCTGCAAGCCTCTCATGGTCAAGAAGAAGAGTAACTCATCCAGGATGTACCTGAAGCCTTGGACTTTTGCCCCAATGAAGGCAGAGATGGCAACATAGGTGGGATATGTTTGGTATTATGGAATCATCATCATCACCGACGCAGATCCTTCGTGTTAACGCAATAACTATAAACCGATTTCATGTATCATTTTTCAAATTTAACATTTATGACCATAAAGACAAGGAAAAACTGGAGTGATTTGTTAAAGGTTGGTTATTTATTTCAATACTAGGAGGAGCTTTATCGCCAAAGGTTTTGTGTCATAATTAATCAAATTCAGGTCCAATTCATTCCAAAAGTTGTGCATTGGAATCGACTCGAGGCTATCTCGTATACATCGTGTTTTATTTAAGTAGTACATATTTTTACTCACTAAGGGGCCCTTTTTTTTTTGTAGGTAAAACAAGTTTTTAGAACTTAACTTCCGATTTAGTCCAAATTTAGTGTTCTCCCTACATACCCCAAAAACGATTTAATGGAAAATTTTCAAATTTTATACCCACATAGTCCTTAGTGTGAGGTATGCCTGGATTGATTTTGGGATAGATCAGTGGTATATGTCTCTCACTCGGGGGAGCTTTGACGACAAACGTTTTAGGGCCATAAATTCTCAAGCATTGGTCCAATTTAGTCCTAATTTTGGGCATATAAATCCACCCGAGGAGATCTCTCCAGTATATACCATATTGGAATTTAGCAGATCATATTTTCTACATTTAATGTGAGGAGTTCAATCAGTGTGATTTCTTGTACAACGAATGGGATTGGGGACTATTTGGGGATATTCCCTGGCTGTCAGGGACGACAGCGTACGTCTAGTTATCAGATATTATCATTGTTGCAGTTAATCTACGACACTGCTACTAATTATTATGATTATTAGAACTGTTATTGTCTTTGCATGTGTGTGTCTCCGTTCCTCAATACTCCCCCCTTCTCTCTCTGACCCAAATGGTCAACGGAGAGGACTGCCCCCTGGAGTCGGGATCTTCTCGAGGTTTATGGCTGATCAACCTCGAGGTTGAACAGCCGTCACGAGGGAATGTTTCCGTATCTGTACGATCAAATGTATCATCCAGATCTGCTCTTATTGGAACGTTCCATGAGTTAACTTTTGTCGCAATTTGGCACCCTCAAAATAAAACTGACTTGAGTCAACAAATAAAAATAATACAATTCTCTGTTTGTTGAAACACTTGAAACATGCCGAAATTTCCTTTATTGAAATCATTACAACATAGTTGTTATTGAGTAAAAAAGTAGATTAATCACAGCCAACAGTCTGAAATCCATTTTTCAAATTGATTGACAGTACTAGTTATCTTATCTTATTAGATTTTAGCTGGTTGTTTGTCATGCAGCGGCTGTAATTAATTTTGACTTATTTGACGATACTTTTCTAATCAAACTTTGCACTAGTTTCTTGGCTTCATCTCAATTAATCTATAAAGATACATTTCTTGGGTCACACGTTGTCCATACAGTATGAGAGCACTCAGGACATAAACACACACACCAGCTGCAAATGACAATCACATGTGTCTGTGAACTGGATGCCAAAAAACACATGCCACTCTTCCATCGCACACATTCAGTACACACTGATATTCACATTGAACTCCTAAGACAAACAGCTGGTGCACAGTTCCAGATGGACAACAGCTTACAGTGTTAACTGAATTATAGATTTCATAACACAGGATGCCCATACAACTGTACGAAAGTAAGATGAGCTGATCTAAATAAGCATGCACACCAGTTCGTGTCAGGCAGGCACATACAGTATGGACTTTCGTGTCGTCATGAGCGTCACTTACATCTCTGTGAACTTGCATTCGTGTGTGTGTGCATGCTCCCACAATCCCATTTCTGCTGTACAGTGGAGCAGCGCCATGAACAGGGGGCACCTCTACTATTTGATAACAGATAGGCTCCCGCAGGATCAGCCATTATTCCTTTGCATTTCACTGAGCAAATGAACTTGACAGATGGCTGTGTCACCAAAACCCTTGACTACCAACCTGATTATGCAGAAAGCAATACAATAGAATAGAGCAAGGGAATCATTACGGGAGGTAGGGATTGCGAGTTAGAGAGCACACCCCAACACCTCACCCACAGCCGGGGACAATGCAGCGCAGCTCAACAAAATTACAGTTGTGAAATTGAACAGCAAGAATGAGTTTAACATAAACTGGGTTACGGTCAGGCAATCTGTCATCAGGCTAAAGCCATTGTCTAGGGCTGCTTGCATGGCATATGAACTCATCCGTCATCTCCGGCTCTATTAATGGCTGCTGCTCAGGTTTTAAACTGTAGAGGTTTACAGGCTGAGGCAGGGCTCCCAAGGTTTGTTGCCTGTATAGTCTGCTTTATGAGGAATGTGTCAATCTGTGCAGTGAATGTGTGAGTGCACGGGGAGGCCGGTGAGTGAGATTGGTGTTTGATGAGGTCCAATGAAAAAGGGTAAGCAATGGTGTGCTTTACTATCTACAAAAAAAATATGTATAGATCCATATTGTTGACAAACACAACACAATTCTTATATATGGGAATGTGTTCTGTGGGTTTTTATGACTAGGAGCATGGCACTCTTCAAATCTGAAACCATCAGCAAGAGATTAAATATCATTAGCAGAAACAGTAAAAAGTGCTTCTTTTTCTTCACGTACGAAACTTACTCTGCACAAAATTACTCTGTATTTTGTTCTTGAGGTAAAGAGAAAAATATTGATTTTTGACTCATGACGTGATTATAGAATCAGAACCAGTTGGCAAGGACAGGGCTTAGCATTTCTAGGTCCCTCCATCTCCTGCAACCCAAACTGCTTTGTACCCGACACCAACATCCATCCCTGCAGGTGGAGAAGCCACACAGTGGCAGTTCTAAGAATCTTCTTCAGTCTGAGTCTGGCTGAACCCCAAGGGAAAAGGCCCAGCCACCAGATGCTCACTGACGAGCTCCCCTCCTAGCTTCTGATTCCAGAGGTTCTGGTTGAGGTGTTGCAAAGTCCTTTTTAGGATGGTTGGTTTCAGCTTTAAAAATAAAGTGGGCAGTTTGGACATACAGAAGGAACTAAAGGTGCTCCTTTGCTTTAAAATAATCTATTTGAGGTGATTTGGGCATCTGATGAGGACACCTCCCTTTGGAGGTTTAACAGGCCCGTCAAACTGGGAGAAGACACTGGGGTAGACCCAGAACTTGCTGGAGAAAATATACATCTCATCTGACCTGGGAACACCTTGGGATTCCCCAAATGGAGCTGTAAAGTGTTTCTGGAGAGGGGGATGTCTGAAATTCCCTTCTTACCCTGTTGCCACCACGACCCGACACTGGATAAGTGGAAGAAAAGGAATAAATGTTATTATATTCAGGAATATGACTGTTGTGAGAATTTGCTCTTAACTGGGCTGTCAGTGTTGCCATGTTCACTTTTAATATTAATGAATGAAACCAGGTTTGACCCAAGCTGTCTCTCCAAGGCAGCATTGCAAGCCTGAAGTTTCATCTTCTACAGCAATAATGATATGGTGGCGGCAGCAAAGAATCTACACTTGTAGCAGATGCCCTGTGTAACATGGATTATACAGACGGCCACTACAGTGACTTTACATCCCAGCGGGTTAATTGGAGTATTTTACCGAATACTGTAAAAGTATCAAACACAGTACAGCTTAGCTCAGCAAGTCTCTCATAGACATGAGCTTTAACTTATCCAGGATGAACCCACGTGATGGAATGCAACTCTCAATCCACTGAAGATAATGCTGGGATCCTCAGTTGAATGTGACAGAGTTAGAAACACAGCTGGAGTCATGCAGGTACGTATACATTTAATCATCCTAGGACAAATACAATTTGTTAAATATGCTCTATTAATTGTCATTCAGTAAGACTTTTTAGTTGCTTACAGTTTATTTTTCATTATTCTTTCCATTTGTCATAGTCATTGATACACCTGATCACATCAACCGTTCACATCTTCCCTCTCGCAAAGTGACTCGTCTTCATTGTTAGCGAGTCATCCTGCATCTGTCTTTTTGATTCTCTTTATAACGCTATAGTTTTTTCACCTGCTCATCACCACCTTTTCTTCATAGGATTGCCCATCACTCAATGGCCTCATTCGCTTCAGCAAAGTCATCAGCCACCACCACCAGTTTGGACATGGGGGATTTATCTTGTTGCTGCCTAGGGTGATCCTTTGATTCTTCATTTATTTCTGAGACCATTCATTATTAGAGACCATTTTTCCAACATCATTAAAAAAGTCACCTTGTTGCAAACACTCCCTATACTCATACTTTTTTTCTCAGCAAATTGTAAATCAAAGAAAGAAAGAAATTCAAACCAAATTCATATATCATGAACTAATATTCTGATCTCTATAACCATTATGTTATGCGTTTCTTTATTCCAACACTACAAACGCATTCATTTTAGCTCCTCCCAAAGTGATGTTAGTAGCAACTAGTATTTTAAACTCTAGATGATTAAATATTATAAGTCAGAGTTGATTATTGAAGTTAACTCACCACTAATTTTAAATATCTATCAACTAAGTAGGCCCCTAAGGGCCAATGTGTGTCCACCTTAAAACTGTGATTACACAGTGTTGATTTCAGGCCCTGCATTAAAATTAGACTAGGTTTCACTCTGTCTTATCAACAGACTACACACAACTCAGAAGGATTTGTGATCAACAATAACTAAAATCCTTATTAACCTAGCCAACACTTAGACTACCCTACTTGGCTCAGGTGTGCAGCACACAATCAGGAACAGTGTTCACTACAGAACATACGATATTGGCACAGGTGCTACCCTGAAAGTATCCACTACAAAGGTGGATTTTATTTCGGCCTGAGATCATGTGTCATATCTGGAAGTGGATCTTTTTCACATTAATGCTGTCCACATCCACCGTCCACTGAGAACCTTTCTATAAAACATCTGTTCTGAAGTCTGTAGCACTTTGCATTTGTCACTGATGCATATTTTAAAATCATGTTGACATTTCCGTGTTAATGGAAATTTCAGAGTGATGTTAGTCCACACGTCAGTGTTACTTGAGCTCTACATGTACAAGACTCACAACAACAAATCACCTGCTGGCAGAGAAGTACTTTTCTGTAATGTAACTGTGAGGACTTGCTATATTTGTGGAGTTTCATTAGAAGGTTTACATATTTTTATTTACAACAGGTAACAATTCTATATGTTGGCATGCTAGTAATTCATTATTACAAAATACGGACTTCACAATAGTTATAAACATTCAAACCAGCTGCTTAATATCATGTTGATCCCCTTTATGCTATGTGATCCCCTCTGGTGTTCTGGTACCATTCTGCCAGAACCCACATTTACTTTTTCAGTAATTTGGGCTACAGAAGTCCTTCTGCAAGATTGAAGAACATGCGCTAGCATCCACTTCTATCAGGAATTTACACATTATAGACTGGACCAAAGATTGACATTAGGAAGAGAGTGTTAAATGAAGTCTATTTCAGTAACTTGAGGGTATATTGGTAGAATGCTGGTGGCTCAATGAGAGAGAATCTTGGGTCTGGCCTGCTGTGTAGAGGCTGGACAAGTGGCTTGGCAGGATGGCTCGGATGGGAAGTGGGGCTGGCAGGTCTAATTCAAAGGGTCTGATCTACAAAAGGTTTGAGTGTTTAAAAACGTGTGCAAACTTTATAGCACCCGCAATTAAATCAGCACGCTGATCTACTGAAGGTGTGCACAAAGGATTGCGTCCGTCAAAAGTGCAAAATAACAGGCACAATTCATTTAGTCTGTTTGCCTCAATGAATATGCAATATTGGTTGTTTCTACCCGAGAGAGCAAAATACAGGGAGGAGTGGATGCAGTTCACATAGCACAATCAATGAGATTTACTAATCCTGAAAAATATTGTGGTACTTGCGATTAAGTCTGTATTCAATAAGTTTGAAAGGAAGGTTCTTATCGGCACAGCGTTGCACAGAGACACAGTTTGACGTCATGATAAGCTGGTTCCGTTGTTGCAGGATGCGGAGGAGGAGAATGATCACACAGAGATACACATTTCTGACAGGTGTTGCTCTGTGTGCTCCTCCTGTGCGACCTTGTCCCCCCTCGATTCCTCTGTTGTGGATCGTTTCGATCCGTCTTGCCAGGGCACTGATGGCCATCGTCAGACCAGATCCAACGCTGATAACCCTGTGGTCCCTCTCACCCCTCGCGCAATAGATGAATCCATCTTCAAGACTACAACTCAAATATATTCAGCAAAACGTTAAAGCATGAAACACGTTAATTTTTGATCAGTTAAAGATAATAAATAAATTAAATATGTCCAGGAAAAAAATATGAGCATCTTATTGTGTGCGTTTACTCATCGCAGAAGGTAAGATGCGCCTGCTGTTCAGTAGTGGTCAGAGGCGTGTCCTCTACGGCCCACCTGTTTTATTGAACGGATTTTATTATAAGATATATTTTATTTGTTTCTCTTTGTATATCTTATCATCTTCTCTTAATTTCATCAGTCGTTCTTCTTGTTTTACCCACAGCTTTGACTTTTTCGCCGATACTCTCCCATATCCCGTTTTTTTAACTAATATTCAGAATTCTTCAATGTAGCTCAATAATATGTTTAATAATAATAATATTTCCTTTATGTATAACATGTTACACAGAACATACATACAGTTAGATGTCGTGAAATGTATTTCTGCACTCCATCCATCTCTGAGGGAGTTGTGGGCGGCCCCTGTGAAGCACCCAGGGAGCAGAGGTTTCATGGTCTTACTCAAGGACCCACGCAGCATGCCGTGGTTCCTCGAACCCTGGTCTCCCTGTTGAGGGACGACCGCTCTACCCACTGAGCTATTTACCTGTTTCACTAACAACTCCAGTTCTATGGTATTCATTTCATTTTGCGCTTACGGTCACTCTGCTCTCCGTCCAAACTCTCCATGGCGGGAACCAGTGAAACACGCAAAACCCTCATTTGAATAGAACCGCCTCCATCATGTTTGCACCTGTTGTCATTCACGCGCTTATTCTGAGTAGATCTCCTGCAAACCTCACACAGACGAAATGTGCAACTTGTGAAACTGCATTCGCTATTTGGAAATATTAATAAATCAGGCCCGAAGAGCTTCAGGGACACTATGTAAAAACAAGTTAACAGGAGAAAACTGTTACACAGGGGAAAATCTGTGGAGAGTTGACAAACCGTTTACCACGAAGTTTACCACGACGATCTGACAAACAGTGAACCAGGGTAATTTAGTGCAGGGCTTGATTGGAGATTAAAGACAGGTGAGGTGAGGAGTAGGTGTATCCACAGCTTTAGATGCACAAAGATTCAGACAAGGGAGGATGAGGAAGAGAGAGGGTTAGGGGAGAAACCCCCTCAAGACAGCTCCTAACAGCTCTCGACACGCATTAATGAGCCTCGGGCATCCATGGTCCGGTCGCCAGTTCAGCAGTTTTTCCTCCCAATTTGTTCAATGCAAACCCATCACAAATGTTTCACGCTTCATTATTATATACAAAGAGAGACTGTATGAATGAATTTGTATGAATCGCTTCAATCGCTCAAAAGTTTTCTTTTGATTTTTTAGAGGAATCTGCATCTTTCAAAACTAATATAAACAACAATTGTGATTACTTAAGTCACGTTTCACCACAGAGTCAAATGTTTCTTCTAGAAGTGGGAAGAAACGTTGTATGTATCATTCCCATAAGGAATTAACCAATATTCATAGGTTTGCATTACTTGCACAAGTGATGCAAATGATCCTATTTGGCAATCAAGCCACAGAGTGAGTAGAGTGACGTGAGATGTGCATGGTGCTCCATGTGTACACAGTATTAGACCACATTGTCCCCTACTAAGAAGCTTTGACCCATCTATAACCATTAAATATTTGTCCTTGTCAAACTTACTCAGATTCTTACATATGCCAATGTTTCCTCGAACCAACTCATCAATTTCGAAGACAAAATGTTTACTTGCTGATCATCCACTGACGGTCATTGTAATGAAACAATCAGTGTAAGTCTGATGTGACCTGGCATCACTTACAATATTAAAAATGTTATGGCTCAGTTCATCTGTAGTGTATTACAAGGCACACTATGCATACATGCATGATTTTACGTTATTTGTCTGCTTTATTAAATATTTGTATGACCAAAAAGTCGGGGATATTATGGAATCGTAAACGCCGTGGCCGCAGATCCTTCATATTAGCATGATAACTCAAAAACTATTTCATGGATCATTTCCAAATTTGTTACCCACATAGACCCTAGTGCGAGGAAGAAGTCCCTCCTTCAGTCAGTTGTATATTTCTGACACCAATGAGAGCTTTATTTCCAAAAGTTTTCGGACCATTGAGTCCAAATTTGGTACATATGAATGGACAGGAGGGAATCTTTTAAATCTTTTAAATAAAATCTTTTAATGTAAAAAAATCTTATTTTACTAACTAGAAGGAGGAATTTACGTATAAAACCCCCACTTTTTTTGGACATAACTTCGTGTCCCTTGGGCCAGCTTAGTCCAAATTTGGTGCACATGAATCAACTTAGAGATCTACCTTTTATATTTCATATTTTACTCAATTCATTCATATTCAACCAACAAGGGGGTAGTCTTTTAACCTTACATTTAGGGCCTTGTTTGTTTAAATAATTATTGGTTTGCAAATTGTTTTATTGCACTGAACAAAACATTAGAATACTGAAAAAATATATTTTACTTACAAATATTTATTCAATGTTACTTCATTCATTACTGAAAGCAACCAGTTTCTGTCATTAAAGTTTAATGAAGGAAGTTCTGCCTAAAGAGTGAAAAGAATTTTGTTGTACAAATGAAAAAAAAAAACACCCAGCGTCCAATGAGCTCTGGCATTACCCTGAGGTTTTTTTTTTTACCTCATCCCCACCACTTGCACAAACAAAAAGCCCAAACGGTCCTGCATTGCAGACATTCTCTGGTTCCAGGATGTGTGAGTTTCATTAAGTCCATGTTTAAATAGGCAAAATTGACTTTTTCCATCACTCAAAACATTAAGCTGTTAGGATAACAAAATGAGGTGAATGTTCCTCTTCTTTCTAGCTGTAACTTGAACTTTGCCGGGGTAGTGACAAGCGTGTGCTTTACTGCTTCAACCTCATATCCCAGAGTTGGCAGGTTGGTCAAAGTATTTGTGAAGCACACGGCATAAACAAAACTTAACAGGCTCTGAACGCCATAAATAAGACGCTTCGAGTTGGTGGTAGAAAGTTTGCTCAAGCTCTACTGATTTCTTTCCCCTCAGTGACGGTGTGTTTCCCTCACCATGCTGTTGACAGTGTGTTACACTCCGTTGCCAACTCCTAAAACGAACCAACAGCGGCCTTGCATCAGTTTAGCACCCCGGTGTTGGGTATGTACACACAGCAAGCAAATCAAAGGCTGTGTTTGTTCTTCAGCACAGAGCAGGTTTTTAGCGTGGAGAATTAAACCTTAAATAGGAAATCTCACACTGTCCTGTAAGTGGCCTAAAGGGGGAGTATAGTCAGAGAGAAGGTGAGCTAGAAGTGAGGGAACAGGGGAAAAAAAGACCGTTTAAATGACTTCGATCTCTGGTCTGATGAATCACAGAGTTGCAAATCCCTTTTTAGCTAATTGCTACCAGCATGCAAGATTTCTCCCCTACTCCTCCTCCATGTTCAATATCAATTTTCAGGGCCGACAGAGAGAGATAGCCCCGGTCCGTTCCCCTGAGTCCCGCCAGTGGCCTCACTGATAAAAACTGCACTAACAGCACTTAGCCATTTTAGAGACTAGGGAAACAGATACACACACACACACACACACGCACACACATACTCACGTACACATAGAGACTCTCTTATTCACAGCTGTGTGTGGTAATGAAGGAGAAAAGATGGGCCAATCGAAGTGAAACAGCGAACAGGCTGGTGTCATCTGCTCTGTGACCTTCTGAGAAGACTGTGTGTACGTGTCTATGTGTGTGTGCTCTCCCCAAGAAGTCTGGAGGTCAGACTTGTGCTCACTGAAGGGAATTAACATTTGTCTGCTTCGCTAAGGACAGGCTGTCCCCCATGGAGAACGCAGGAACTATGTGCAGATTGGAGAGCTTTAGCCCGTTTTCATTTCACTTTAGTTAATAGTCATGTGGTCGCATGTTGTGTAATGTTGTTGGTACATGCAAGTTCTGACCAATGGAGTTGTGCATGGAAATGTGATGCAGAATCTTAAAAGGGTCTGATTCAAATGTCGAATATTAAAAAATATTAAATGTATAATGCAGGAGTATGCAAAACTGATTCATTTGGCCGTATAAGCAAGATAATACATAGAATGTGTTAATACATGTGTGTTTTTGAGAGTGAAGAAGGTTCCAGCATCCACTTGCCCTTGACCATCCTCAAGAGGAGGAGAGGTGACACAGTAGATCTCCCCTGACACCTTCTGCTCCACTCAGGCAGCTGCCTTAACAATTAAAGGACCACCTCCACCTCAGAATCCATCATGGGAAAGTATGAACCCAGTGTACTCCAGTCAATAACAATAGCCATTCACTTTACAACAATGTGTGCATGTCCGTGTGTGAGGGAGATTGGTGTGTGAGAACAAACCAGCAACCATAAACATTGTTAGAACAAGTTGAACTGGTGACCTGATCAATGAAGAGAAAAACAACAACATTTCAGCCTGAACACTTTTGATTTGAAGCTCCAACCCACCTTAATTTAATCAAGTATCTCCCAGTAAGATTGTCCTTTCTTGATCAAATTTTGTCCTTCTGTCCTCCATCCACGAAAGGGCTGGAGACCAATGGGTTTTTGCAAGTTAGCCAGTAATCAAGATGCTCCTTACATAACATGGATTTTGAATAAAATCATGACATTTTGATGTTGTTGGGTCTTTTTTCCAAACAACAGCAACGTTTTGGGAGCCTGAAATAACAAATCTTTTCTTCCAACGCTATTTAAGTTTCCAGCCGAATCACAAAAACAGCTCAAATCGGTGGTGGAGTCTCGTTTATACGCCGGTATGTGATGTTTTTCTGTGTTGTTAATTTTGAAAATTTACACCGCCAACTGCTGGTCCGGCATGCATACTACAGCAGTTTTGTAAGATTATGCAGAACCATGTTTCACAGCATTAACATACGAAGACTGATTATGTTTTTGTCACTTTTGTCGCGTTAAGGATGTTAAGGCGACAAAATGAGGATGTTGCCCCTCCATCCTCATCGTCATCATCATCTCCCCTGTCCACTCTTCGCGCTTGTCTTGAGGAAATAAAGGTGTGGATGAAAAACCACTTCTCCAGTTGAACAGCTCCAAAACCGAAGTAATTTTGATTGGCACCACACATCAGACCCAGTCTTCCTCCATAACCAGTATTACCTTCTCTGGTCATGACATTCCCCTCTCTTCATCAGTCACCAACCTTGGTGTAAGATTCGACCCTCAACTCACTTTTGAATCCCACATAAAATTCATCTGCAAGATCTCCTTTCATCATCTCAGAAATATTTCCAAACTCCGTTCTTCATTTACCTTAAGTGATGCTGAAAAGCTGGTTCACGCATTTGTCTCCTCCAGACTGGATTACTGTAACGCGCTTCTCATCAGGATCCCTGATAAAAGTCTTCAAAAACTACATTATGTTCAAAACAGTGCTGCAAGGATCCTGATGAGAGTTCGTAAACACGAACACATCACCCCTGTTCTTCATTCCCTTCATTGGCTTCCCATCTCCACCAGGATT